>JAQFYC010000841.1:0-45035 GCA_034694165.1 Tomocerus mixtus
ACTACTACAACATGAAAATCATAGCAAACTGTATGCAATAATTCCTGTTACATACCTATATATTACACAGATTACTAAATTATTGCACAGGTAATCCATTACAAAGTTGCATAACAGAAAGAACAGACCACTAATGCATGTGTTAACTAAAATGTTTGTTCCTTGACCATTGAACTAGGCAAGGCAAGGCAAGTTTTGTCTTGTCGTACATATTTTTTACAAGATTAGAAAAGCAGTACGTAATTACATTCCAAAATGTATTACATACATGGCTAAGTACTTAAGGTAGGGTAAGAATTACAGTGAAAAGCTTAAGATTACTCATTAAGTGAAATGGACAAGTATATCCAAACTCTGAGCTCTAAAGAAAAACATGCAAACACGATAACTTTCCTTACTTCAAGACAGAAACATGGACATGATCATAACAGTCACTCAACTCGGGGTATAAAAATCAAGCAAAAGGATCACAAACGAGCATCAGGCAACATAAAAATACATGATCCACTCAATCTTTCCCATTCATTCGTGAATTTATGCTCTTGTTTTAAGAAAAAATGAATATGTACCATTCTAAGCACGCTTAAGCAAACTATCAATGAAATCATAAAACATTGCTTGTTACCTTACACCAAGAAACACAAACAGAAACCCAAACAACCTAGTCGTGTTGTGTCCTGTCATGTCAGTCATGTTTCAATGCAGACGATAAGAACAGTTAACAAAATATCGTAAAATTCAATAAGTAAAAAGTAAAAGGGTAACTGCTTCATGTAAGATTTACTTATTGCACAAATGAACATAATAAATGTGTAACAATAAATTATGCTAAGCTGGCATAACTAACACAGAACAGAACCAAATAAAATTAGATTATTATTTTCACTTTTTATCTACAGGTATACGCATTTCATGAGAATTCTCCGTCATTGTATGTTATTATTCCTAAATAATTCTGTCCACATCCACATACATTCGCTATAAGCAAGCAAAAAATGTCTAGACATTCGGAAGGCTTGACAAATCTCTTCCGTCTACTCTTTATGCAAATAAAAATGTGAACTGACTGCTTATCTTAATACGCAAATGTTGACTTTTACCCTCATCTTAATGAAATGACTGCTTGCATATGAATGCATTTATTAATGCACCTATCTGCATGATTGGTACATTAATAAGGAGTTTTCTATTGCATTTGTATTAGATTTATGCACACAATTATAATAAATATTGTTATAACCCTTTCAAAGCAAAATGCATACAAACGAAAGCATTAAATCATGAAAATCACGACACATTGGCTAATTATGAGTCAAAATACAATGAATCCTTTGCTAACTACATCCACCCAACTCTTACTTTAGTATTTGCATGCAGCTGCTGCATAAAATTCATTATTTATGCACTAATGAAAGTACTTTGATAAAGTACACATTTACTTACGATACTATAATGTAAATACCTATTTACCTACTTAGGTATGATATTTAATTATTTAGCCCTAATACACGTTTGAATTAATAATCGTTATGATAAGTAATTAGTAATAACAATTACGTCAAGTACTGCAATCAAATTCTAATCACACTACTCAACCCACAATGAGGATTTTCCCAAGAGTACTTAACAAAACCACAAAGAAAAGCCAACAATCACTGCCCAAAGTTAAACTCTGTAATTTTCATAACGGACTGTCATAATATTCTATACAATCTTCACAGAATCGTCTCAAACAATGTGATCAAAAATGAAACTAGTCTAGAAAGCATTTCCCATAATAATATATTACTTTGACTTAAATACATAAATATACATAACATAACATAACAGAAGAAAATACAAAATGCACCAGTGTGTCATTAATATTACAGATAATACCTTTACAAAGGAGAAACATACAGAGAAAGAACACCCATGGTTATTAAATAAATATACAGCTTAAGGATTAGTGTCCTCTAATATGTGTTTTGTACCAGGAGAGAGGAACTAAAGAGTTGCAAATTATTATAGTCATTATCATATCTTTTCATTTCAGCTTCAGCTGCAAAACAGGTATAAATATAATATAATGGTAAATGTCGATCTAAAAACTAGTTACTTAGTATTCACATGATTATTAAAATGTTTGCTGCTATTGCTAACTAAAGCTACTCTATATTTATTACTCCATAGAGAGAAAGAAGTACTTAACTCTCTATTTTACGATACACAATGTATTATAGACTACTATTGCTATGTGCTTACGATTTTACTATACAACTTTTACTGTATGAGAGTTAAAGTTAACGAATAATATAGTACACCACGTTTTACACCTATGCTCACATCATAACGTCAAAATGCATATTTGTTGTTGCAAATTCGTCCCTATTTCTGACCTAGGAAGAAAATTGCGACATAACAGTTGAAGATTTTATTAAGATATAGCACATTATATTATGATACAAAAATCTGAATGTATATTATAATTATATTCGTATTACAATTAAGAAATATTATGTAGATCGTCTATTATAAAACCTTCTTTTGTCCGAATTGTATGATCTAATAGGTTTGAAATACGAAATTCAACCAAATATTGAGGGGAATAACTGTTATTACTGTCTATGATCATATCTGTATCTGTCTGGCCTCAGCCATTAAATGTCCATATCATAATTAACAAAGAAAAAGTCTGAATTGAAAAAAGAAAGAATTAGTCTGTCTGTGCTAATAATTTTCATTGGATGTCAACAGTAAATCGACTATCAATATATCTAGTCCAAATGGATCTCTTGTCTATAATTTGCATATCACAAAATCTGTTGATAGCTATCTGTGTACTTATCGTCAGATTATCGACGATCAGAATCAATAAATCTAATTGTAATTGTAACTTAAACATGAAAAGCTACGAGTATATGTGTTTTATTGATGAATAATATCCACTATGTACATACCATACCATTTAGCCCTTCAGTCGACTACATACATACAAGCAAGTCTATGTAAAACAAGATTAAGTATCTTAAAGAATATATTACAGAAACACGAGAGGATAAGTACATATTGTTATTTAGCCACATTGTTTTTTAATTGGGTTGAACTAGTTGGTTTTCTTTTCAGTAATGTCCACTAAACAAATTTTATATTCCTTAACAATCTGATACTATTTACCTATACGTAGTTAAATACTTCTTTGAGAGCGTACTTATATTGTACGTACAATATTTACAGCAATTGTTATTCGTTTACGACACAACTGCAACTGGTTAGCGTTTGTTTTCCCGGCGTGGCATGGAAATACAGTACAAGCAATTGTTAAAACTTTTTATTGAGTTTAAATAGTAGGCTATCAAATTCATGTGAGTAAATTATACAGCATCCTTCTCTTCCTAGTACACATATTCCTATGTTTATTTACCAAACTGTCTTCTTATGACAACTCTAAAGTCTAAATTGTCTCTGTACAGTAACTGCAACTACGTGCATTTAAATATCTGAGTTTATTTGTTCCTAACTGTTAGTTAACTATATAATTAACAGTATAATCAACTATCATTTACGCGAAAACACATTATTACTACAATGAATGCTTGTGTTTACGATGAGCTATTTAGTCTTTAGCAATAATGGCAATACTTAGCGAAACAAAAATACAAAGGAGCAAAAAAGACAGGTGCACACAAACATTAAAACACAATGCGGCATAAGTTTCCACAGTAAATCAATATTTTTTTTGAAAGGGAGATCGATTGAAAGCTGAATTTCTGTTTCTGACTGCAAACTTCAATGGAAAGATGCTTTAGCTATAATTACGTGTAGCTTTGTTCTATTTACTTGTCAAAATTTACAGGAAAACAATTAAAATCTATATAATAGGATTATTGCAAGCAATAAATTAAGCATGTAACTTACCAGACCCAATATCTTTGGCAAATGAAGTGATTAAAAGCTTGATTGTAAGAATAATGACACTTTTGTAGTAAAACAGAAGGGAAATCTTCCGATCCCATCCCGACAGGTAGTTAAAATGTAAAATTTTTATAATGTTTGTAAATTCAGACTTGTTTATACTAATAGCTGACACCTAAACTATTAACTACGTGTAAATAGTACTAGTACATAAATATGTCCACTTTTACTAGGATTTCACGTACTAATGTTATGTTTATACAGATAGTACACTAATAATTTATTGTACAACTCACTACGAGTTTTCACTTTCCACCAAAAATTTCCTCATGATTTTGATTCTGGACTGGTATCGTCACAATATTAAACTTTATGTAATGTTAGCATGATTTATAGTATAAGGTACAATTAATTGGCAACTTCTACTATGCTTCTGATTTGGTCTTAAGCAATAGCTTGATGAAAGTCGCTTGGTAAACGTGAACAAATTAATACTGTGACTTGAATACAATTATTTTTGGGTTAGACGTGTACATATACAGTACACGTTCACTTACGTAGAGATAAATTCAATAAAACTGTAAATCCTTCTCTTGTCACCTAAACCCTAAATCTCCACAACCATTATTACTATCACTAACTTTATAATACAACGCACTGTTATCTAAACATGACTACACGGATTTATATATTGATAATGAGATGATGACAGTGTTTATTTACGTACAATATACCTATAGAATGATTCACATCAATCTGTTTACCATTTATGCCTGTACAACTTTATTTTCTTTGATACAACCATAAAGATAATTCTAATACATATAAATCTAGACTAGTAATATTAATGTACACACAGACGTGATCAATACGTACATGACGACAACACACTGTACTTCACAACATTATTATAATGATTACTTAATAAATATTTTCGCCTCTCTATACGTGATACACGCAAATATGTACACAATTAGGCAGTTAACGATATATTAATAGTTTATATATCAAATTACTCACTGTATTATTCAATTGCTGCACTTGCCACCTTTGTACCTTTCCGTATGTAAGTATATAACTTTAGCGATAAGAAAATTCCTGATCAGGCCAGGATATATCGTATATCCAATAAATTGGCTTTATGTACTTATGTTTGTGTAATGATATGAGTCAATTTAGTTTTGTATAGATTAGCCGATGATGTGATGTCGATGACGTTGGTTCGGGTTTTGTGTATGTAGTTGTAGTTTGCAGTTACCTACTTATGTGCCAATGTACTGGCTGGAACCGCATTAGTTTACTTACACCTTACTACTTCTACCTTTAACTAAAATTGGCTAGTCATGTTATGCTACGCTAAGCGCTACTATTTCCCATGAATAAGGAAAAGTCCTTGGACCTTGAATTGATTGATCAGAATTCAGTAGGCATTTGAAGCTTCCCTCTTAGGCAGCTCTCTATTTCAGGATAATGATATTATGTAGAGTAGACAGTAGAGTAGAGCTAAGCTTAAGCTCCAGATTATTATAGCATGAAGCAATACAATATGGAATACGGATAGCAACAGTACAGCAACCCCTTTTCCTTGTATGCATTTATTTATAAGCAGCTTAGCTTGTGGCAATTTTTTGTTCTAGCTTTGCTACACTACTGCATTTTATGACCTGATGAATCTCATGATTGATAAAGTCCAGCTAATACTTACTTATTAAATGCTTACTGTGAATTTTGATTTTTATATGAAATGAAATAATTTTACAGCATTTAAATATCTGCATAAATAGATATTGGTAAAAGTTTATCATAATTATATTATGAAAACCCGGCGCAAAAGCATTTAAACGCACATTGACTGCTTTTAACTATAAAATACAAAATTGCTTACAAGATTCTAATGTTTGTATCGTAAGGCAATTAACAGTAGTACCAAATGGATAAATAAATACAGAAATCAAGACTGCTAATCCCTTTATTTATCCTTAGCTAATCCTAAGTGGGTAACAAGTGTATAATAACACGATGTAGGTCTTTAGCAAATAGTAATTACGATATAATACTTAGTACATGATATAATTATAATTCTAAGTATCACTTCTGTAAGTTCTGTCACTAGGTCATGTTCTAATAGATTAACTTTAGCTTTAGCTACCGAAAGGAATTGCATAAACAATAAAGGAAGAAAAAATATGTTACGTGATATTTACTGCTTTCATAAGTATTACCTTATGTGAAATTTCTTTAAGCTAAGACTTGTTACCGACACTTTAAACTAGATATTCAAATAAAAACGCCTTTATAATTTCCTCTTGTATGATATGTCACTTCCATTTTATGTATTCATAATACTTAGCTAATAGCCTACTGTAGTACATTATTGTTAACAGATAAGATCTTAATTAGTTCAGGCAAATCACACTACATATGACAGTATGAGTTAATGGATAATAGACAGGACAGCTGCAAGATTACTTTAATACCTCAATACACCTCTTACTTGAGTAAATACATAAAATGTGAACCAAAATACATGAATGGTATCCTTCACATAGCTAATATGACAGTACAATTTATCTATTCCCTAACCTTCATAATTGCGAAATGGGAACAAAAAGTAGGTTCATACGTAATACATACAAATTAAAATGTCTGAATGTCAATATTGTTCTTTATAAAAAACGATGGGTTAAATTAAACTAAACCGGATTTTATTCGGAGTGTCTAAAGTAGGTAGGTAGGTAAAGATATGTCAAAAATGAGATTGTATGTAATATACAGTTAAATTAAAAGTGTTGTGTTGTGTTAAATAGTACATGATACACATTAGTTAAGTATGCAAACGTTTTAAATGGGTGTAGTAACACTTTAGCAGATTTATACAATGCATTACATTTACATACACTGCAAACTGTGTTGTTTGCATACCAAAAATATTTATGTAGATTTCTAGTTGTAAAAGTGTTGTAACTATTACATGGATCAACAAATGAAGGATGGCATTTATTAGGTATTTAGGAGGAGGATGGCAAATTCAGTTCAATAAAATTGGCATGAATGAAATTGGACCATTAGGTTATCTCATCCTCATCCTATGTTATTAGGATTATGTATACATAGTTATTGTTACACATATTTACATCACGTCCGTTAACAACAACAACCAACCGACAAGTCAAAGAACAAGTGTGCAATGTGTAATATTAGTATTACCTTATATTCTATAGAGAATTGAAATTGAACCCATATAAGGAAGAAAAGTATAGTAATTTGTTGTTGTACATTTTTACAAAGCTTTCTTACTTATTATCCAATAGCATTTAGGCCTGATTTGATCTGAACTGAACTTTGTACATTTTATGTTGGGTTCTTTGTAAATAACATTCTAATCGTTATACTTTGCACCAATTTCATCACTAGGCTAGGTATGTGTTTTTTATGAAGAGAATTTCATGTTTCAAACAAATTACTATATTGATTGTCTAGCATAAGTTACTAGGGTCAGGCAGGGTACGTTACTTATTTGCTAATTTGTTAACCCATGTTCCTATGCCTTAGGCTTGTCAGTTTACTTCACGTGTTGTTTTGTTACTAACATAGTGCAATGTTAGAAGAAAACTAGAAATCTACAATACTCGGTGAATTATTGTATGATTTCATCTGATCTGTAAAATAACCTCTAATTTGTGTAGTAATTTGTTTGCCAAACTGATGTGATAACACTCGTTTAGATTTGGCTTCATTTGATTTGACTTTTCTGACATAATACAAAAAATAATGCAAACCAATATTTTCTTTTCTGATTTACAGCAAGAAAGTTACCTAACTTCCCTAGATACGTAATATTTATATCAATCAATAGAAATATTTAAGTGTTGCGTATGCTGTAAATTATTTACAGTAATAATGTGTAATAAAGACATTATCTTTCGTTTCCATCTCACAGTAATATGGTATTGTGCTGTGTCGGTTACAGGAAGAAATAGGAAGAAAATAAATTAAAATCAACCCAAATGCAAAAAACTCCCCTTTCTAAGTTCTTAGATATTCTCATCACAGTTTCTAAATTCTAATGATTCTAAACCATTATGCAATGCACTACAATACTTTTACATTCGAGTAGTATCATATTTCGAGGAAAAGAATCACATATACTTATAAATCAATGATGATTAATTATCGATGCACTTGATCGACTAATTTTGAAGTTAAGGTTCAGCCTTCTGCCTTCACAATGTCCATTAATTATCTGTGTAAGTTAAAGAATACTCACACTGCAGTGATTTATATTAAAGCACCAATACTTCTTATAAGGAAGTAATATTGTAATATGCTACTCTTCATTGTACATTTAAGCTGAATAGGTAATTTAATGGCCAAATTTTTTCATGTAATATTCCTCTGAACAATTTTAGTCATATTGAAAGCTGTAGCATCCTCAAAGCGACTAAATAATGTCGGATGCATAAAACGTACTTCCTTAAAGCTTTTAACACTGTTACAATTAAAATTTTTGGCTGAAATAATCTTGATTTACATCAAAAATAGTCTTAGCCCATAGCTGTTCTCAATTAAAAATTTAGAAAGCAAGGTGAAACTATAATTTCTTTCCTATGTCCTTCCTTACATACATAGTTTAATTCATAAACAGTAAATGTCCCCATAAAGGTGACTTTATGACCAAGATAATATAATTTTACTTAATTATGTCATATTTATCTCATCTTAACTACCTGGCTTCATATAATCTGTATTTATAAGAAAATTCCAAATTATACACAAAAAATAAAAAGGCTAAGCTTCCTAATACTAATGAAGTAAAATACAGACAACATTTCGCAAGGATTTGTCTAGACATAATTTTGTAATATGTGTAGTTCACTTGAGTGTAGTACAAATAAGATGCCCCATAATCCCATTAAAGGCACACACTTGAGATTACTTGGTTACATTATTTCTCAACACATGCAAACAAAACAAATTGTTTATGCTCAATGATACTGAATAATAAATAAGATTTTCATTTGAATATTTGAGAACTTCTTCCTAAAATTCCCAAGAAACAGAAACGGTAGTGGAATACGTAACGATATCCTCTGACTTTTATTTCTTTTGGAAGGAGACAAGAGAATCCACTTAAAGCTCAAGAATTTTTAATCCTTCAACAAAAAGTGATATGATAACATCAACTCCTGCCTGAGCACAACAGTAGTTAAAAGTAAGATTAGTTATCCAGTCCACTATATACCTACATAGAAATAAAATTCTATCTATATGGACTACCCATGAGTTAGATAATATGTAATGTAACTCCATATTCATGATTCATGACACAGGACATCTCATCTGATGATACGAAGCTATATAACTATGTATGTAAACGACAGGAAATCCTATTCCCGTCTACTTACACACTTTGCAAACCATACATTCTTCATTTTGTCAAATGGGTGTGTGTAGTAAACACATAAGTAGGTACAGTACACCTTTGTTGTCCTTATTCAATTAAAAAATATTTTCTGTCACTTTGTAACATTTTATCTGTTACATAGGGCAACAGGGAAGATAAGTGTTACGTGAAGAAATTCACCTTAAGTACATATTATACAGAATTTATTCTAGATTTATTGCTTCTAATCAAAAACAACACCATAGAACACAGCATTACGAGTACATACATAAGTTCCACTTTTTACTTTGTGCAGTATGTATGTAGGTAGTAGGTACATTGCAGTTTAACGTTCTAAGTTTCTTTGACATTACATTACAATGCAACGAACGATTGAATGTACGAGTTAAGTTGAATTTAAAATTCCAGTTACAGTACACTTACGATACAATGCACTCATTCTTATCACACAATCATATCAAACGTAATTTAATGTGTTTCTATTCAATGAAAAAATACAGGTCGTATTTTTTCAAACTTGTAGGCCAAAACTAGGTTCATTTTCTTTACAGTATGCAAAATATCGCAAAGTGTAAACTGTAAACCCTTGTTTTGAACATGCGTGTACATTTTGGAGTATATTTTTGCATTTACAATGTAAAATACAATGTAAAATAAAAACAACAACGAAAACATTAATATTCATGAAGTACGCTCAATTCATAAATAAGAAGGTAACAATTCTGATAAAAATTAAGGGAAAATAATTTAGCTACAGATAAAGGTGTGTGCAGATTATACAAAGTTAGCTCCTTTATTGTCGGTTTACAAATAGTTTGTTTTTGATTCTTACATGGCCTGGCTTGGCTTTCTTAACATATATTTCTTGTTGAGCTTGATTGGTCTGGTTTTGCATGTTGATGTCAGGCCGACTAAATATTCAACATTTAGCTACGAATCAAGTTGGGTACAACAAATACAGACGTGTCGGAAGGTATAGTGAAATGTTATGTGCAAAGTTAGAAGATTCAAACTTTAAAATTTAACAGACAGACAAGAAAGCAAAATCCATTATATTAAATTAAGGTCCCATGAGCCGGCCATGTCATGTCATGTCATTTAACTTTACTTTTGTGAGCCCTGCCCCTAAAATAAAACTTTTATGTTCTACATTATTTTTTATCGCATTTTACATTACCTATGAATTTGTTTAATACTTTGTAGCCCTGACCTGCCGAAATAGGAAAAAGAAACTAAGAAGAAAGAGGAAAAGCAGATCTTCTTTTTCTTTATATATCACTATACATACAAGATGTTCTCACATTATATGTCACTCAAAATCTTTATCTTTCCCCTTTACTTAACTACTTTAACACTCCACTTTAGTAGAAATCAGAAATCAAAAATCAAAAGTCAGAGCAGGATTTCCCTAATATAATATAATGTTCTGTTGTATTTCGTGCTCACAAAATATCCTAAATCTGTCAAGGTGTCCTTAAAAGATAAAATACATACACAAGGATGAAAGAAATCAAATTCTCATCTTGTACATTACACTCCATCGATTTCTTTTCTTTAAGTTCAAACACAATGACATTATTTGGTAGGCAACTCTAACTATCTAAAGAAAGATTGATAGCTACGTGCTTTTTTAGAAAAAATCTGGTTTAATTTCATTAACACTTTTACTACTTAATACCTATACTTATTCACGGACTTTCAATTCCATTAGGTGATACCTACTTACTCATACAGTTACTGATTTTTATGGTATTATGGTACAAGATTAAATCGCTCTAAATCACTTTAACTTTGATTGGATATTGGATTTTCGATTGCTTTCATTTTCATTTTCATCTTTATTTATTTCATCAAAATGAATCTCCACTCTAAGACTTCGTAGACTTTCCTTTGTACTTAAGTATGATGTAGTAGAAATATTAAAACGCATTCATCCAATTGGTGCTATACTTACCTAGATGCATATTACTATTGCCATAAAAAGTGTGCCTAGTTATTATCTTCTCTAGCTTTATACATATTCATAACATATTGTATATGCACAAAAATATCAAATCTTATTGTGGCAAATTCCATGTACACCTGTCTAATAAATTCTTCCTTTCTGTCTCTATTTCCTGTAAAAATGCACCTGTGTTGCAAACAATGTATTTCTTAGTGGCTTTTCTACTGATACATGTAATACTGATATAATTCATTTGTATAAAACATACCGACAATGTCAAATACAACAAACAAGTGCAATGATATGCGATTTTAGCATACGTTGTATATAGTATTGTATTTGGTTGCATCCTCATGCACAAAATAAGTTTGCTGATAAATATTTTACTCTTCCAAACGAATATTTAATCATATGTAATGATAATGAAGCATTATGGATACACACAGTGCCATTCGGCACCAGGACCCCAAGGTGCACTCTTGCTCCCACTTTTGCCACTATTCGTTCTTAATAAATTACTTAAGAATAAAATTTGAAATATGGAGAATATAGGTTTGATATGGAAAATTGACTCCAGTTATCAACAATTTGCAGTCCAAATATTGTATTTCTAATTACAGAAACTGAAATCTGCAAGCAACTACATTAAAAGCACCAAAATATTCTCTACCGACAATGCGAATTTTATTTTTTGCCTTGTAAAGTACTTTGATTAAAAAAGTCTGAGCTCATTTGCAAATACAGAGGTATTCTATTGCCCAGTGGTGCTATAAGCCCACGGCATACGTACATATATTTCGCTATAAAGTTTATGATTACATTAAATCAACTTGTTTATGTCTATCATTCATCGACCGACTTAGTACCTACAGTAATGAAAGGAAGTACAATGAATTCCTGAATAATAAATATATCAATCTTTAACATTGTATCACCAACCAGACAATTTGCGATTCATCCATCCCATTCACACTGCATTTACATTTCTTTAGATTGAATACAATTGGAGAAATTCTTATGCATATTTTCTAACTAATGTAGCACCTGTCTTGTTACTACTGTTCTTTCCTTCCTAACGTAACTGCTAATAGATTGCAGACGCTAATAAATGAGTTACAACTACAATACAACAGACTAGACTAGAGGCGAGTACATAACAGCAGTGCAGTGGTTGTGATTTCATTATGTCTTGATTTCTATTCACTTTTTAACTGAGCTTTAGTTCAATTTGTGCTTGTTTGATTGATTTGACCCAGTTTTTATGAATCTTGTGTGTTTATCTACCCCTACTGATCGTCAGTCAAGTCAAGACAAGTTGCTACTGCTTACTACTTCAGACATTGCAATTCAAATTCAAATTCAACGAAAGTGCATTTACTTATAAAGGTTACAAGTTTTGCATACTAGAGCTAATAAATACATATTATTATCTCCTACCCTACCTACTACCTACCTTTGTTCAGGATATAATAACACACTACCTCTAAATAGCAGTATAGAATTTGAGCAAGTGCACGATTGTTATGTTAAGATATATTAGTAAGATTGAATTGAACGAAGAAAGGAAAATAGATAAAGATATTTTAAAAGAACAACCTTTGTACTAAATATCAATCAAATTAAATCAGTGAGCAGGCAAAAGCAGAAATGAATGGACAAATGCAATGCTAATACCTATAGTAGGTAAATGTGAATGTGAGAAAAATTCCTGTCTCTATTATACTTCAGTACTCACAATACTACATTTTGTAAAAGTACAAATATAGACATATGTACACACATAGTACAATGAGGTGGCTTGGCTTGGCTTGACTATTAAGTCTCCTTTTCAAATTTCAATGTAAAACTGATCGAGGCAGTAGATAACTTAGGTCTCACTATATTTATGAATGAAAGGTGAATTGTGAATTCAATTGCATTTAATATCTAACCAAAATCTAACCAAAGGTATTAGTAAAGTAAAGTAGTACTTTGTACTTTGTACCAATTCTTTATTACAAAAGATTTAATCTGTGCATCTGAAAATCTGAACTGGAGTGCATTTGTAGTAAGTGTTGGCTTTAGCTTCTGAATCTGAACTGAAATTGAATAAAGGTATTGACTGAATGGAGATTTTAAAACGCGTAAGTATTTAAGTGTATTGTACTTACACACGTACGTACGTGTGCTGTTTACTCATTCGCATCAGAAAGGAACCAATACAATCTGTATTGTCAATTAGAGAGAATGGTGAAGTTGAATTGGATTGGCTTTGGAAAAAATCGTGATGTGAGCATTCCTTTCACGGCTTATTAATAAGTAAATGATTATTTTCCTTAAGAGAACCGATTATTAGGCTAAATACTACCGTACACAATAATGCATGCATGCAGTAGTACTTTTACTTACACTTGCACATTAATTTACTTTAACATTTAAGTTTAAGTACAGTACAAGTACAGGTAAGAATAATATTATCACGATTTCCGCTTTGTCAAGTGATTGATTTGATCTAGGTCCCTGATAATAAAAGTAATCATTCACTTTTGTTGAAAGCTGCCTCTTGCATTTGCTTTAGATACTTTTTTGAGTAAAAGATCCTTTCTTTATGATGCACGTAAGTAAGTAAGTAAGCATGCCCATAAATATATGCATTAACTATCCATTGAGTAAAAAATTGCAAAATTTCTTTATTTCTTTTCTAATTCGCTATTAACTATATATTGATCGATCGAAACTACTACCAATAACTACCCTGCAGCTATGATACAATAAAACTAATTGTAAAATTACTAATTGCATAGTGATTTGTTTTTAATATCATCAACTTCTTTAGAAAGAGTACCCACTGGGAATTGAATGCTCTCGTTCTGATTTGATTTGATTTACTGTATGTAGATCTATAGATTCCTATACAAAAGAGAGTATCTGATGATGATAGTGATAGTGATAGTGATAGTTCATCAAAGAATTTGTTATTGCTTAAAGTGCCTAGACTATCTGTAGACCACACTTGAATGAATTGACTACTTACTTACTTAGAAGCACAATGAGTCAACGAAGCAAGAAAGAGATCCAGATCACGATAGGGAAATTAGAGACCCGCCCTAATGCGTTCACAACAATTCCTTTAGCATAGTTAAAGTTAAGTGCAATTTAGTGTGCTAATTATCTGCAGATGAGTTATTATCTCCTGAGAAATCGCCGTATCACATCAGATCACACTTTTAGCAATCAATTTCAAACTGCAGAGTCTATTGTACATACTTGTTTACCATATGAAATACTTTAATGGTTAATCTCATCCCGTATGTCTTTTGTTGAGGGCGACAAGACGATCGCTAGACAAAGGGCAATAAACTGATCAATTCTTCGATATTCTTAGCTTGAAGCTAGAAAAATCATTGCAATGTATGTAAACGTAACGAAGATTATTTAAATGAGAATGAATTTGCTCTGATTATGATTACAAGTAAGTAAGGTAAGTGATTCGATTACCTTCACTAACCATTAGTTGATTATAATTATCTGATGAATATATATGTACAGTACAAAGAATACTTAAACTTCATCTGTATGTAATTGTATATGCAAAAATGCTCAAGTAGAAGGTGTACATAATTTAATCTCAATTTTCTTATTAAACTGCCATGGGTATCCTTATTCTTTACCAAGGGAGATTAGTTACAAATTTCTTGAAGTTATAAATAGATTGGGTACTTACAGGCAAAAAAGCCTTTGTGGGAAACTTATAATTTAGCAGACATGAATGAAAAGCCAAACCGAATAAAAACAAACTCATTCTGGCTTGGCTTAGGCTTGGCTTGAAGAGTGCAATGATTGCTGCGTTTATTTTTTCTGCCCAAAAAGTCAGTGCACTTTAATAATGCAACTTTAGTACCTACTAGTTCGCTTAATGTTGGTAATTTGCTGTATGCAGTTGCTAAATAATATGCAATTTTGGGGACGAGAGGCTATTAAATCTGCAAATTTTTTGTAATCATATAATGAGACTCTATTTCCATATAAGTAAGTACATAATGATCGTAGCAGTGAAAGTACTATGCTATCCACTGCATACCTAGTAATTATATTGACCCTTGTTCCAAATTATGAACTAGATTAACTATTTTCCTTAATCACTTTTTGTTTTTGCCGAATAAGCACTAAAAGTTCGACCACAATGGAATTATTGGTTTTAAAGACACACATAAAGACAATTCATCAACGTATAATAAGTATATTGTTACTGCTCACAGAATGAGTATCGTAAAAATCTATGTAGTAAATGCCAGCATGTGATCATTAAATATTTTGCAATAAAACAGGACTACGGCTGACAACGGAAAAACAAGAATTTATACCACTACAACTTAACATAATCAAAACTACAACTAACAATATGAAAGTCAACCCCTGCACAGCGGGACAAGACAAGACAGTCAAAGAGTCAAATGTATTAATTAAGCAACCATTCCCCTCTGTTGCATGTAAATATATCATTTCCCATATTAGTAGGTAATGAAGTCAATCGAATTGAAGTATTTACTGTGCAGTGCAAGCAAGCACGTAAATTATATGTATGGAAATTCTCGAAAATTGACAAATCATCCGAATAACATGCAATTAATTAAATTACATTGCATTTAAACAGCAATTTTTGTAATGTGCATAAAAATAGTTACCCAATTCAATTCACAAACTTCATTTCATCTCCTCCCTTTCGTACATATAGTAATCTTAAGAAATAAGTTAAAAGTAGGTCTGTTCTATGTACATACACTCATCTCTTATTGTCATTGTCTATATTATGATCTAAAGTCTATAGGCCAGG
Source organism: Tomocerus mixtus (assembly GCA_034694165.1). Classification (NCBI taxonomy): domain Eukaryota; kingdom Metazoa; phylum Arthropoda; class Collembola; order Entomobryomorpha; family Tomoceridae; genus Tomocerus; species Tomocerus mixtus. The sequence goes on from JAQFYC010000841.1 coordinate 16,057, forward strand.
CCAGGCAGAGTGTAATTATAATTAATTAATAATTAAATTCTAAATTAGCCCAATCAAGCTTCTAAATAGATACAAGATAGACAATTATAAACTAGGTGTGCATGAATGCATGCAATAATGACAGAATGTGGACGCCAGCTTGCCGGCACTTTGAGAACTGCTCATAGTTGACTTGACAGCCTTCTATGTGCAATCTGCAACACGTCGTCTCGTATCACAATAAGATAATAAAGATTCGCATTTGCATATAAACTTCCTCAACTAAAGTCCACTATAACTACATAAATAGATACTTACGGTACCATTTCTTACATACATACATAATATACAAAGTGAGTATTTTATTCAAGTTAAATTATTCCAATTAAATATTGCAAACGGTTGCTGCAGTTGCAGGTCTGGTCTGGCATGGCATAAACTGAACTTGACTATAGTACACTGCAGATACATACATAAATGGACATGAAATGTTATCTAACTACCGTTTGTGTACATACATGTAACTATATTGTATTGACTATCTTCACTAGTCACTAACTACCTTCTAACTACTTACTACAACTACCTACACCAAACAAACGGTGCAAAATAATAAAACAAGAAGATTGATCGTAAAAGAGTAGGAGTGCATTGAATACTTGTATGAATATAATAATTATGAAGGTATTTAGGTGCACAGTGCATTGTTAGGCATCATACATTGTAAAGAATACGTACAAGCACAAAAGGTACCTACTTATTATAGACAGACTGCTTTGGTTTCCTAGTTTTATTGATAGGTGCAGTGTAAATTGCAAAATTGTAAATACAATACAGTTATAGGGCATATTTAATACATACCCACTAGCCACTACCCACCTTAAGTACGTAGTAAGTACATACTTCAGTTTAAAAAAATCTTAAACAGTTGATTCTAAAGAGTAAGCCAATTTCGCCAAGAAAAAATCTTAAGATTTTAAACTATTGACTCATCATTAATCATTGGAAACCCAATAGATAATAGATACTACCTACTTCTGGTTTATAGGCCAATATTTAATCAATAAAAATCTACGTTAGTTAGGGTGTTATTCCTTAGAATACTCTTACGTTCCTTTTATCCAACATTCTAATGCATTTTGCCATGGGTTAAATAGACAGAAAGTATCTATGATTCCTACTTAAATGAGATTGTAAATATTTTACTGTAGGCATAATGCGTAGTTAATATTTTAAATTAACGTTTTCTAATGCAGGTGTACTTACACTTTAACTATTTTACTTATTAACTATTGAATAGATGTAAATTGCTAATATTATTGCCATTAGCCACTAGAAATTCTAGAATTAATGGCACAATTAATGAATTAATTTATGAATAAATGCATAATATAGGGAGCTAACTTTAATCGTTCAATTATTTTATGGAAAATACTTTTGGTAAAGTAAAATATATGTTAGTAAGTAATAATGGGGTAAAAGGTACTACCTAAACTGTATGCTAAATATTTTATTCGTGTAGATTTGCATACAAGATAATGCAAAATGTATACCAAAAATTTAGTAGGGCAAAAATTATTAGGACGCTTTAGTAAAAGTTTGTGTTGTATTGTATTTCATTGTAAATAGTTTTACCACACCTAGATTGTTTAAAGAACGGTAAATGGTAGTGAAAGAGATATGGCGATTATGCTAAATAGTAGGCTACACAGTATAATAACAAGTTGGCAAAAACTCTTACCTCGATTTCTTGAGCCTGATCATCAATGATAGCCTGCTGTTGCTTCAAATCTTTTTCCAACTCTTCGTTTCTTTCCAGGAGCGTTTTCCCAAGTTCCGCAGCAAGTTGCAGATCTGTAAGTAATAAAATATGCAAATTTAGTATCATTAATGCTTAAGCTTTACCAACTATAATTGCTAATTAGTGAGCGCAACACACTAAAATATTCCGCTTTTTATTTCATGGTAAGCGAAAACAATTTTTTCTCATTAAGTAAATCTCACACCTTGAAAATATCGACAAATTACGGAACGAGCTTCCAACTTGTATAATGTACAAACATGCGTTACATAAAAATTTTGAATTTTTTTAAAAATGGAAGAACTAATTATAATAAAAACGTAATTAGTAGCCGATTACTTGAGAACAGAGCAACTCGGAGACTAGCACTGGACTAAAATTATTCACGAACCTTAAATTCTACCATGGAGGATGGAGAAACATGATATGATTGACTTTGACATGACATGACAGTTCAACCAAATAATTAGCATAATATGTATATAAATATTCCAGAGATACTGAGTGTCCAGTATCATTCTCAGTTCATAGATTGCATATTAATTAACACAGTTCATTACTACTGTTACTGTATCATATACATAGATAATGATGTAGGTTTAAATGTGATAAATACCTTGGATTTCGTTGAAAGTACTCCTGGTGACCATTTTTAGTTGCTGCTTTGTAGAATATCCAAATCGACTCATTATCAGTAACCAACTAGCTGATTAAAGGTAAGATAATGCTTAAAACTAAAATATATCGATTGGGCTTAGTGTATAAACAATAAATATAATAATACAGAATAAAATATCTCTATAACAAGCTACAACACAGAGACATACTATGACTTATATACTATAAAACGACTTGAATGAGGTTTATTTTTAACCTCGTCCTGATTTAAAATACAAATAGATATAAAATGTGTTTACACATACAATACACCGAAAGAAAATGTATCCTATGCGGAGACAATGGTAAACTAATGCCTAACTGTATTGTATGTGTAGTACCTAATTAAATAGAACAAAAATGTAGCAGCGTAATTTAGCTAAAGACAATTGTACCAACTTGATAAACACACACAAGGAGACAATTTTAATTAAAATAAAATAAAGTTTTGTATTGTAATTTGTATTGTGTTTGTTTTGTATTCTTTTCTGTTTTCAGTATGTGTACTTACTGTATGTGTAAAAATTAATACAATAAAGTTCTCTAATTTAAACAGTAAACACAGTCTCTTATTAGTTTATAACTAAGGTAAGTAAGAATTAACTGCTAACGTATCAACTTCCTTTTCTAAAGACACACTGTGCGAAATATCGGCGATAAGTATGCTTTCTTCCTTGTCTGAGTCTCGTCGCCGATACGCTTTGTCTCTCTTTCTGTCACACATCCAAAATGAAGAGCGTCAGATGGCTTGCGGTCTCTTTCTTACTGTTTCAGTTTGGTTAGGGCTTGTTTTCGCTTTGTATATTGTTTTGATTTGATTTGGAATTGCAATTGCCTTCAGGAATTGGCAAGTCTCCTATTATGTTTTTTATTCACTACGTATGGTATTTAGCGTCGTACGAGTACTTAACTTTGTTGTCAATGAAAATAGTTTGAATTCTTGCAGTGAATTTAATTTCGTGTGTACTGTATTGTATTTTACGTGAATGAATCTAATGTAGTTAACGTTGACTCATCATCCCAGACTGTCTCAACACAAACTGACCAAATCAAGGTGAACTTACAATATTATATACAATACAAATACATTGATATGCTTAACTAGCATCAACATCAACAAGTACACACTTTACTTTACTTAGATAGTAGTGAGAGGTACACTATTTTTATCCTTTTGCCTATACAAATACCTTCAATATGGAAAACAAAATGGGAAAACCTTTCTAGTGCACAATACACATCATTTAGTACACATTGTACTATAACAAGAGTCACAATAATTGGAGTGTCTTTTCTATATGCAAGCAATATAGGTGGGAATTACACACACATAAGTGTTATGTATTAAATAATGGAAGAACAACAAGCCAAATCAAGTAGTAAATGCACTTTAGTACATTTTACATAGACATCCAAGCCAAGGCAAGGTAAGTAACTTCTACTATGTATGTATGTAATGTACGTATAATAAATTCAGATCGGATGCAATCTTTCAATCTGTTTACTTAACTTGGCTTTGGCTCTGTTATTAACTCTGTGCGGGTTTCTATTCTATTGTTGTGTAAAATAAGTACTACATAAGAGAATCTAAGTTTAATGTACTCTGCATAACCTACGAGCTAACGCAACACAGCACAATACAATAACGTAAGATAATAAATAGGTACGGATACGTACTAGAATAAATAAGATAGATCGTCCCTTCCTGTACCGGTTGTAGTAATAGTAGTTGTAGTTGTAATATTATGTGTAATGCACCGCTCGTGGCTTAGCAATTAGGTATATCATACATACTATGTATAATAAATAGCTTTAAGCAAATATCTATGTAAGTAACTATTGCTTTAGCTTTACAGTTCTTCTTATTGTAAGGTAACGAGAGTATTACAAGAAACTAAACTTATGACAACGACAATAATAACAACAATGAATTCTGAATTTTATCGTGCCGTGTCAACTTAGGGTTGTTCTGTTGCTGTCATTCTATCTTTCTTATCCTTGCCTTCTGAGCTCCGGTTCTATGATGTATGATTGTATAAATACAATAATTTTATAGCTGCAAGTAATCAAGCTTAGCCTTCACCTTCCCACTTGTAATAACATTCTTAAATACTACCTGGTTTGGCTTTGTATTAGTAATCTACTTAAATTAAAATATTTAATACAATACAACTGAAATAACAGTAGTAAAAGGATCACTATATAATAAAAGTACTTATTGTGTACATTACCTACTTATAACTGGAACTGATCTGTTCTGATGGATTCTCAAAAGAGTAGCGTTATGAAGAAAGTAGGTAATTTAGAATTTACATTAAATTTGCTAAATAAATATGTAGGAGACTATTACAGTACAGAAACAGAACAAAGTATAATAGATTTTGAAGTACAAATCCAGCTTTACCTTATAAGTAAGATAAAATATGTACTAAATCAACCCTTGTGACAGACGAAATACAAAAAAGGATTTCAGTAGTAACACTTACTACTTACTATGCAGAAAACCCAACTATTAGGAATCCTGTTCTATTAAATAACCAAATTAAGTTTACAAACTCTATAGCAATAATATTACAACCTACAATCTAGTAAGTAGGTTCGAATTACAATGTTGCTGACAGTTCTAGACTCTAAGACACTAAGAAGCTAGTGTACGTACTCCAATTTGGAAATAAGATAAATATTCTACAGATACAATCATAAATATGAACAGAAATGGCTTTAGATTGCTACTGACGTGAGATGTAGTGAGTCGTATACATATATTTCTTTATATATATAAAAAGCTAGAAAAAAATCAGATTTTAATCTTAAATCTTGACAGTTATGACCGCACGGACCAAACCAAATCTGTCTTTGTCGTGCTAATGAACTTTTATCCAAAATATACACCGTATTTTGTCGTACATGTAGTTATGCACTTATATTTATGTAAATTTAAATGCAGAAAAATCCAGTAGGTGCTTTAATAGCTTGTAAGGTTGAAGGTATAGTTTGTATTGTATTTGGGATAAACAAATCTTGTATTTTGTATGTAGTAGAGGCTAAGAGAAGGCCAATAATGTAGACAAAGACTTGCGTCGCGCCGGGTCGGTCGGTTGGAACTGATTAAAGAAAGTGCATATCAAGTTCCTTGTCCAACTTGACTAATTTAAGTCACACAAATCAAATCAAGGCACTCAACTCAAGTCAGTTCAACTCTGGAAATCTGTCTTGTCTTGTTTAACTGTGCTTTGCATTTCTTGTCTTGTTCCACGATACGATAAGGAAACTTCACCACACACAAGTTTGACACTGAGGAAAAGCAGACAACAGTTCATCACACACACAAGTCTCCTTCTCCTACTTACTTAACATATCTTCAGTTTTACTGCATTCTCTTTCGGCTTAAATATTTAAACGAATTAGTATCTACTACTTATTAGCTTTGTAAAACTGTGCTGTACTTTTACTGCTTACTGTATCTTTACGTATGCATGTAAATGTTATGTCCAGAAGTTTAAATGAATTTTCAATACCTAAATATTTTCTGTTCGGTTCGATGTGCCTTCAAGGAGGACTTTTAGTGTACTGACTCTCTTAGATTCTTATGGCTTGCTTCATATTAAAATATTTCCCTAAGTTTTGACTCAAACTCAACTAACTGTCTATAATGCTAAGGAGACCGGTTCAGTTTATCCTCCTCCGTCACTCATATAAAATCAAAGCAGTCACTCACTCACTCCTTACAGACTTCTTTCAATAATAGGGAACCTAAAATAGTTTTCTGGTTGTTAGTACACTGCTCTTTAGGCACAGCGTGTATTTAGTTTAGTATTGTTTGCACTTTTACATATGTTTATGTATTTAGTACAAATATGTATATAGAGCTTATAATATTGTTATGCTTCTATTCGGAGTAAGTAGGCATGAAGAAATAGGTATGCTAACTAAGCTTGTATGTAAATATATTGTGTACAAAATACATACACCTTGTTGTAAATATAAAGTATAAGTAGTTCTTAAAAGTAAAGAGATACAATACAGAATACAGATACTACAGCTGTATTGTATCTCAAGCCAAGTCAAGCAGTCGTGAGCTTACTTAGGCACAGGGAAGTCAAAGACAGAGCAACTTTGCTTGTCGCGTCTTAAGTCGTGAGTTTCGTCGTGCACATTTCACCAAAAGAGACAAGACAGCAAAATAATGAAATCCTATGCAAAGTGACGAAGAAGGGGAACCCTCCTGGTAGCTTTTAAGTTCCTTTGGCTTCACTTCGCTTCCCTTGCTCTGCCTTTGTTGTACACTATTTTCTCCTGTCTAATTTTAGAGTGAAGGTATCGGATAGCATATAGACTGGTACTTACTACCTAGCTATTTAGCTACAGTGCATACCTAATGTGTTTCAGCTTATTAGTTATTTATCTATTCTATCTGTATACGTGCAGTGTACTGTACTGTACTGCATGTAACTTTAATTACAGATACCTATTTACATGTATACTATCTGTATAGTACACAAAACATGACCGGTTATGTTACGTTGACTGCCAAGCTGCCAAATGCAAATAAATATATCTGCAATACCTAAGGACGTGTGTTGTGTGTACGTATAATATTGTCTTAATTAGCAAACACCCCTGTAGCTATTAAGCAGAAGAGGAAAATAAAATGTTTATCTTTATGGTACTGATACTGATAGCTAAAAAAAATCTAGAATGTATAGAAAACTTCTTCTTGATCTCTTCTATAAGCATTTAAAATATTTATCTTAAACAAAACCTTTCTAAAACAGAACTAATTGCTTACAAACTACAAAATCTAAGCTTTTTGTAGTTCAGGGTATGTGGATGCTAGTTTTCACTTTAATTTTAACAGAGCTCACATGAAGCTTTGCCTTAGTGTATTAGTATAAATCGTAAATCTCTAATTTAATTAATTCTAAGAGAAAGAATGCATTCAGATAAATGGCAAAAGTGACTTTGACTTCATGGAGAATTACAGACAGAAGGCTATGTCGAGTCTGGAATTATCAATGGTCTATCTGTAATTACCCTGCATAGTGTATAGTATGTAAAGGAGGGGAATGTTTAATGGCGGTTGACGAACTTTAGTCATCAACTTTATAAATGACAAGAATGACTCATAGTTTAACTGGTTGACTTTTCTACTATAATTCCTTATATTCCTCAAATATAAATCTGGAGATTAGTTGTTGGGATATTTGTAAATCTTTGTATTTAGCTTAGGAGAAAAGCCAACTTTACTCTATGTGTCTATGTACTAATTGTGGCTTGAGTATGACTATCTAAGTAGCTAATCTAATTCCAGTAACCGACAGAGACAGCAATACAAACAACAACTTAACTGACAATGACACTTTGTATTAAGAAGCGATCCACAATACAAAAACCCAATATTCCCAACCTTAAGGAGTATTAGAGTCAAAACCTTTAACAAATAAACATCACACCAGACACCACACCATAACACACTAAAAAGTATTTATAACTATAATACTTAAATCTCTTTCCTTATGCTATATATGCAATAAGTCTGGACACTGCACTGGTGTGGTAAAGGAATATAAATATTGTAAAGTGTAGTGTTGTAGTGTTTGTATGTAATGGTATTAATAAATATAGTTGAAATATAAACGTTTTAAGTATTTAAGCCGAATGAGAGAGAATTCGATTCTTCTTTGGTTGTTGAGTATATTACCAAAGTCTTTCCACAACTTTACCTATCTGATATGATAGTTACAGGATGACTGTCTCAGGTTTCTGATAAGAACTCTTTAAGAGCCTTTCTTCAGAAAAGATAAAAAAGTTAGCTTACGATGATTAGCGCCAATCCAATCCAACATCCAAGGCAGACTACATTCTATATAATAAAGGTATCGATATTTTCCTAATGGTTTAGCTTAGCTTAGTTTAACTAACTTTATTTCACTTGACTTGACTTGCAGACTGGACGGGACGGCACTGGAGGTGCAATGTAAAGCAATGTAAAGGTAATATAAATCTAGCGTGACTCAGCTTCAGATTTACTTACTAAACAGTAGGTAGTAGGTAAGTAAGAATGTGATGTGAAGTGATTTGATGGGCTAGAATAACACACACACAAGAAATCAGTACTTACTTAGCATATACTACATAGCTTAAGTACACTCACACTGTTTATAATCCCCTTTGGCATTTACTAGTAAATATTTTATACAGTAGGTACTGCTAATACTAATATCTTTTATCATTTACAAAAGTTTACCTAGATGAATCTAGGATAGATGCATGTTTGTACTATATTTTATATCTCTTCAATCTTGTTGTGTTGTGATATCTCTCCTGCATTTATCTACCTAGTTACCTATCTATCCGTCTGTCTGTACTATTACTAATATATATTTATTCGCAAATCTTATAGAATACCTACATACTGTATATAAGAATGAATTATAGTTAACAAGTACTGTGAAAAATGCAGTACATAATGAATCACAAACAGAAAACACTTGTATATTGAACAAAGAGGACAGAATACAGTCTGCGAACAAAAGTACATAAGTACTTACACAAAATAAGCCAAACCAAACCACGTAAGTAATGAACAAACTACGCAACACCTAGCTAGGTACATAGCGAACGTACGTAGACGTAGGTAAATTCACATAAAATCTTTTGGTAAGTTTTGGGTTAGAAATTCCAATTCATAGTTAAAGTGCATTCTACATAATGAAGTCAAGCCAAAGCTATAGCCAAGCCAAGCAAAGGAAATAAATACATATACTTAAGTATATCTTTATCATAATAATGTGCAGTCGTCATTCTGCCGTACTTGTATCGTACTATCTCACTTGGGACGTCGTTGACATGCTTTGCTTCGTTGCTTGGCTTCATGCTGTTTAATATCTGTATAATAGTGCATAGGTGCATATCCCTCGTCAAAAACTTCATTGAACTGGTAAATGAACCCATAACACTCACTCACATAACAAACAGCCTAAGTAAAGTAAGTAAGTAAGATGCATGATGGCATTCATGGATGCGAACTAAACTGATATATGTATATTATGTACATATTACAGTACCTTTGCATCTTACAGGTACAAAACATGCAATGCCTGTAATACTGTAATGTGTAAAGTAAACTGTAAGATCTGCTTAGAAACAGACACTGATAAATAACTGACTTGTTAAATCTCAAATTCTCAAACATGCATGCATGGGATTGATATCATGTTTCATGTAAACAAATTAAAATTGCTATGAAGTATGAAGGCAAGGGTAAGAAAGGCAAAAGCAGGTACTTGTACTTGTACTACGTAACATATAAAGCAAAGTCAACCCTTTACATAAAATTCACAAAACCAGAATTTGATCTGTATATTAAGTCTAAAAAGTTTGTGTGTGTATAAAATACCGACGGACTGGACTGCAAAATACAAAAGACATTGAAACATGGATTTTATTACAATGACAGAGATACATGTGTAAGTAGGTATATTCTGTTTATGTACATACATACATAGATATTATGCATATTATGGACTATGGACATGAGCCAATGCTTATAATATTACCTGTACTACTTATTATGTACTTGCCGTGTTAAGAAAAGTTAACTTAAATCACGATATGAGTCATATGACCACCAAAGGAATAGATTTACTTTGTATAATATGTAGTGTGCATACGTAAACAATGTCAGAGTCCACAAACGGTCGAGATTTCATAAATACAGATACAGCACAGCAACAATTAGATATAATGTATGTATTATGTATGTAATGCAATCTAAGACAAGCCTTTGCTTCGACTGGGCTGTGAAAATCAAATGAGTGAGAGTGTGGATGCAATCTCAAGGTAAGGCAAGGCAAAAGATGTGTAATATCATATCAAGTATGGGGAAATACCATAATTCATGCCTATTAGAACGATAAGCCAAACGAAGACTCTAAAGTAATACCACGCGAATGTACTTATATGTACATTTGCACATTACAAATAGAATCTATAGCTATATAGGCAAATACTACATGTAAAAAGTAAAACGAATCTATCTACCAACCCAAGTAGCAAACCCAAATGAGTCCGTGTAACAAAATGCTTCTTTTTCAATGATAAACCCCATAAAAAGGTTAATGATTCACTAATTCACTATTCAACGCAGTCAACTGCTTTATTGGTTAATATTTCTTTGAGTATTTAACTATATGTTATACAGCAGTACAAGTACAGCATTAAATTGATTATTACAATATTAAACGAAAATGTTCTTGGTCATATAAGGATCCTTATACATACAGATAGTGCTGTTTTTATGTGATGTGATTTTAGTCAAAGAAAAGTGTGAGCGACAGCTCTTTTCATGTAAATGGTAAATGGCCGTTGAATTTTGAGTTGAGTTGTCTTACTTACTTATTGCCTCATTCATGAATTTGCAAGTGGACTGAACTGGACTCAATGAATATCATACTTATGGTCAACAGGCCTGCCCCAGCAGCCGTTAAAATTATAGTTTACACATTATAATCATGTAGATATGCTTATGTAGCCCTAATCGAGTCAAAAAGGTGAATTTTGCTAAGAAATATGTATTACGATGGAGATGGATTACCTAGTAGTATTGCATACCCCAACATATTTAGTAGATGGATGTACGAAGAGATGATATTTTTTATTCTCTAGTTTGGGATTATCTACTGATTATTGTACAAGAGTCGTTAAAAGAAGAATTGCACAAACCAAATGCATGTGCACTAGCACCAATAATGTTACTAGACATCGACTAAAGATAAGATGCATACAATCCTAGAGACGCATTAATTTTTTCCTTGACTTTGTCTCTTTAGAAATAAAATTGGCTCACTGTGACTTGCATTTTTCAACGGATGTGTTTTGTATTGTATTACATTACAATACAATTGTCCTATTCGCAAGTAATGCACCTATATATATTTATGAACTACCTATATACACTCTGCTACTGCATTAATCACCACTAAAGTAATTCTACTTACGCATTGTGTTACTTTTCCACAAATAATGATTTTTGCTTGAACTGAAGATCATTTTAGGGGATTAAAAAATTTCAAATTATCTTGTTAGCTTTAAAAAACCTGTTTTATACAATACACATACTGCGCACAACGTACTATTTAGTAACATAGCTAGGTTATATATATTAGGTCATAATTGTTTTAAAACTATTTAAAAAGTAAGTTTTTATTGAGCTAGAAGTTAGCTTCCGTAATTCGATAGTTTAATGTCTTCGGACGTCAGCAGTCATCACGTATAATCCAAATAAAATCAGCACGTACCAAAGGGCAGAATAGTTCCGTTTGCAAACTTATGCTGTACCTTTAGGTTTAGTATAACTATAACCTTAAACAGATTAAATAGTAAAGATAATCAGAAATGTGAAGATACATTAAATAATTCAGATAATAAAAGAGGGTATTATTGTTTGCGTCAGAGCCGCAGTAATAATGACTCCTAAAAGTTAATGTAACGCATTATTACAGTGACTTGGGCTTCTGAACATTAAGGTTTGCTACTGGACTGGACTGGAGATTGCAAAACAGGACGTACTTTACTTTTGCAGAGAAATATTTTTGAGCATTTCAGCTACAAAAAACCCAAGATTTCAGCCTTTTTTCTGCAAACTCCAAATTGTTTTATAACAAGGAGTAAATTGAATCAGATGGGAAATAAGAATATAGACTTCGCATTGTATTCCAAAACAGTTTGTCTGTGAATTTTCTGATGTTACGTAGAAAAATACATTGGTTTTCCTCATTTTTATTTACGAATTGATCTTTGAACTATTGCGTTACGTATTTCAATGAAGGTTTCCCTAATTGATATGTAAGATGATGACTCTATTCATAATAACGTATATAGTGATTTACCAGTAGGATATGACATGACAAGGACGAGTGAACTGTTATATTATGTCAAGAACAAAAGTAATCATATACAAATACCAAGTAGTCATGCATTACAGCTTTTAGCTTTACAAGAAACAATAATACTTAAAGAAAGATAGCACAATGACAGTTAAACCTATAAGATTAGGAAATTGAAAGATGCAGTACCTGTTTTAACGAATAAATAAACAAAATAAATAAATAATAAAAATATTAATTGTAGTATTGTAATTATAATTAAATCTGCTCTAAATTGCTAACAGTATACTATTATATTCTAGGTTCCTTGAATTAAAATTACTTAGCAATCTGACCTACACTTAAGGTAAGAAAAAGTAATTACTACAGTACCGCAGTTCGTCAGGCTATAAATAAATGTCATAGATTTCAATGTGAAGTAGTCTGAACAACTTAACACTAAGTTCATAAGTAATTTTCCCAGCAACTTCAGTCAACGTCCTGTTGACAGTCTATTAAGTTCAACACTCAATGTCAATTCAAATCTGTATGTTAATTATTACCTACAAGATACATATAAACTATTGCCGATATCCATAGTAGTTTAATTACGAAACTATTTTCCTTATTACTTTGTAGTAATATTATGTCTTACAGCATAGTATGTAGTAAATACAGATAATTTCATTGTGTTTGTGTCCATAAAGACAAGAGTCCATAAAATATGCGGTCTGCTATGATCTCCAGTTTAACATTTATCCTTGAAGTAAACTATCCACTCATAATACAGATAATGGCCGGTTTAGGAATCTTTTACCCTTTACCACTTCCTGTAAGTACAATAGTAGTAGAGCAAGAATATCACACTAGGTACATAGATAGGTAATTCATTTTTATGTTTATCTGCATGGATACATTTCAAATGATGAGAACTTCGTACCCTACAATTATTACAATTCTCTTCTGCCAATGATAAATTTTCTATCTATAAATTTATCTATTTTCAGAGCATGATTATTATTGTATCTTCGGCAGTAGCAGACTCTATAAAGAATAATCATAATGTTGTGTAAAAATGTAATGGAAAAATAATTATTACGAGCATATGTAATGTACCAGCCAATAATCCTTCCTAAGCTAAGCGTTGACCTTCTAAATGTATAATTTACGTACATAGTGATATACCTATTATAAAACCACAATTAAATCTGTTTATTACATTTTCCCCACTTGCTAGGTATAATTTATGTGCCTAGGTACAGACAGGTAAACATAAAATCTTACCTCAACCTCATTATAAAAAAAATTTATTTGTGAATCATCTTTCTGCTTATCTAAAAATGTAAGTAGTAAAATACTATATTTTATGTATGTAGTATGTTTCTTTGAGAAAAGCTTAGTTCCAACTTCCAACTAATGGTATTATGATTGCGTATCCTATTAAAGGTTTAAATTCCACAAATCTATTTAGCAATGCTGCTTTACTCCAGTTATAGCAAAAATATACTTAATTAGGGAATTCCATGAAGTGAAACAGCAACAATTTAGCCAATAACTGTGATACTGTTAGGAAATAATTACCTTTAGATTAAACTGCATGAAAAATTCAAAAGAAATTGAAAAAGTAAACTCCCACGCCGAAACCATCAGCAAACCAAGTCAACTTGACATTCAAAGATCTAAATGTAAAATGTAACCCAGCCCATCGCAGAGATCCCAACCACATAATTACAAGGGTAATGATCAGCACAAAAACACAAAGAGAATGTAACAACGTCCCATTTCATTGTCATCTTAAATATAGTCAAAACCTAACCAAACCACAACGAACCAAAGTCGGATATACCCACGTCATACTTTCTATATTCAGAAATTAAGACAAAAATATATTCTATCATAAAACCACACATGATACTAAAGATAGTAATTACTGTAGGTTCTACTATAACGTACTTGACTTGGCGTGGCGACTAAAATCCTAAGAAAACATCCTTATTGCATTTTTCATCGAATACAATAGAACAGCATTGTTGTTAATACTTGACACACGCATAAATAACTCTCCAGTCGAGACAAATATACCCTTTCCTCACCAATACTAATTATACAAACCAAAAAACAGTTTAAAACTGAAGATAATCATGAATACACATAAAAGCTATTAATTTACAATCCACTACATACCTAATGCAATTTAATTATACTTACTTACTTATGGTTGCTTACTTACATGGATAATAAAAAAGAGTCTTAAAGAAAACCCATAATTCACGATCCAAATGAGAATTCATATTTTACAACAGACCGTCTAGTAATCTTAATCACAAGAAAAATCATACCTACTGTTCATATTCCTACGTAAATAGTAAATGCAACCACAGTATTTTAGAACGTGACAATTTTTTACGTTTCCATTTCTTTAGGAGGAGATTACGCGTACATCTGTTAAAAAGTTAGTGCATACTTAAAATGTTACGTTTGAAGAAGACACCTGCTGTAGCAGATTCACTTTTTAAAGTTACACAATTAGTAGCTCGTGGGTTATCTATGTTTCTTTCCCTAAAAGCGGACGAGCTATATAATAGTACAAATATAACATATCAAGGTTTGTATGTTCAGTGGTTTAATTTGGTAAGCCATGTTACTCCATGCGGAAAGTTTCAACCAAACCAAGTCCTATGTTAACATATGTAAGTATATCTGTCGCAAGCACAAAGTGCCATCGGGGACAGAGTGCAGGGTCTACTGTGGTGTGCCTTGACATTTTTTGGTCCTCTATTTGGATTTTAATTAGAGCCAACTATTATTCGGAGAATTTGGAACCTATGAAAATCCTAATTGCACTAAAAATATAATGTCTTAATTATATTGGCTGGCTTTCGTTAAAAATCAAAATTAATGGAAAAAGTGAATATTGCACCTAAATATACGTAACACAACCCACTGTACCTCAAGTTTCAATGTACTTGGAATCTTATGACATTTATTCGCATTATTATTACGGAATCGAGACACATTTAAATACCTAGCTGAAAGCTGAATATTTGTACGTACATACGTAAGATATAATTGAGATTAAACGATATGATGATGTGACTGTCCTGTCCTCGTCGACTCTATTCTGTTCCCCTCTTCTATACAAGTTCTGAAGAAAGTTCAAGTCATCTCCATTAGCATGTGTTATCCAGGTAAATGAAAAGCAGACGTTCTTTCGTTCTCGTTTGTTACTTCAAAATGCACAAATGGATTTTATATAAACATAATAGTTATACAGATAATATAATAGCACTAAATAGTTACAGCTTACAAGTACAGGTAAATTAGTGCTAATAAAAATCCGCAGAGGAATGGATTGGTTTGGATTTGGATACCCTTGAAGCGAACTTTCAAAGACAAGGCAAAGTCCTTTCAATGTTTCAATACAACTATCCACAGATGCAAAAACTGCCTTCAAGTCATTCTATCAACAATATTTTCACTATAGTGAGTAGTGAGATTCCATAAACTGTCAGTACATACTATACTAGGTAAGTATTATAGTAAAAAGATGAAGATGAGTTGTACTGTAGATTGTAACACAGTTTGAAGTTTGAGATCCTATTCTGTTTTTGGCTACAGACAAAAAGTGGCAAGAAAATCCTCATCATGAGAATAACATCCAGTCCAGTCCAGCGAAACTGTTTTTATTATCCTATTCATTTGCTCAAAGATAAATACAGGTAAAACTACATAACTACGTAATAACGTAAGATACTATTTACTTAGTAGCTAAAAAATAAGTAGGAACATTGCGTAAGGATAATGCGTCTAGACAATAAGAAATGCACAGATTGGTAAATCCGTCATTCGTTTTGATAAAAAGTTATCACGTGTGTAGAACCAAGTGAACCAAAACCAAAATCTTAAGAATTATAGCGTATCAAATTTGAAGGAAGGGAAGTAAAACTTGTTTACACACTTATCTACAGAACTATACATGTAGATTTTGTCTAATACTCTTCATAAAATATAATATTGAGAAATTCGTACATGTTTTGTTATGTAGATCCCCACATTATTCCCACAAAGAAAGTACCTAACTAAAAAACGCCATCACCACCGTACATACCATATATGCATGTAGATTTCTAAAGCAAAGTAGAACTTTACTTGAAAACAAATAATTCATGTTTATTTACTTACAATCAGATTCTTTATCTGATCAGTGTCTCTCTCTATGTAAGAACGAGTAAATTCACATTATTATGCAAACTTTACTTTGCAGAAAAGAAAATCAGGAATGTTACAAAATGTGTGCAAAATTAAGCTACCATTTCGTGAAGCACTAAATTTATTTGCCCTTGATATAATTATTCATTACCAAATCGAGTTCGGACAAGCCTTGATTATTTAATGCTCTTTATTTTTAGTACCCTAATTAATTATCGACAATAATTGAGCCACGATCCATCTTAACTTTTGCTTATGTAACTTATGAACAAAACTGCTGCATATAAAGTACTTACAAAACATATACAAAACAATATATAATATTCCCCTTGATTTTACTAAGGACAAGGGTAACAAAAAACATTTTTTGATTACAAAGTCTGCTATGGAAAAATTAATACTAAAAATATTGTGTACTATTATGTACTAATGTAGATATGTAATAGGTAAAATCCTATAGAATTTGTATCATCTAATGGTATCAATGGGAAATTATATTTAAAATAGATTGCGGACGCAATAATATAGATAAACAAATCCGTAACGTAACACACTTTGATATCGAACCATCTTATCATTCTATTTATATAGGAATACATAATTGTAGTATATAGTATGTACTATTTTCAGATAATGATTATTACACGCTGCAGTAGAGTTTGCAGTGCACGACACTACACGACAACAGAGATACCTAATACCTACTATTGTAACAAAATGCTGTGCACTATGACTATACCTATTTATATACGATAGGATAGGACACGGCAATGCAAATGACAAGTCACGGCAAGGCAGTTAACTTTTCATTCGATGAACATTTTGTAAGCAGCAGAATCGGAATACAGAGAGAGACAATACAAGAAAATTCACAACAGTGATTTCAAGTTGACATAAGGAGGGAATGATGTTATTTACAACGTGTATAAGTATGAACAGGTATCCATTATCTATTCTATAGGTAAATTATGTCTATCCTTACCTTTAAATTGTTATAATGTACTATTTACTACTAATGCTATTGAATTGAAGAATATTTATAGACTAGATAACGATACACGATATAAGATATTTACTTATGTAAGATATGCGTTTGATTGAACACAAGTTTACAATACATTATAATAAAGTTCAGGTAAGTTGTAAGTTAGTATTTAGTATTAAGTATAAGAGATTCATCAGATAGACAAAAAAGTGTCCGTGACTTTGCATCGCTTGACTGAGTTGAAGACAGTCTGCCAAAAGCCATCACATCCCATTTGCTTTAATAAGGCCTCTTCACATCTCATCTCACATCACATCACAGCTTTTTTCCCTCTTGCAGCATACCGAAACGAAAGAAACCACATAACGTCAAGGGATATTCCTTTCATGTAGAATGTAGAGTCTGGGGACACACACCCTATATAGAATACATAGTATATACCTAGGTATAGGATCGGATGATGGTCTGTAGTAGGACAAATGCTAAAAGAATGCATTTAAATGCATTGTAATCCTAACTCAAAAAATAACGCAATGGCATGACAAGACAATAAATGACCAATATAGAATCTTTTATACCTACTTTATACAATAAACCACAATAGAAACAAAGCGCAACTTATTCAACAGTAAAGCACGGATTTACCCTTGACTTTGTTTTTCGCCATCTTCAGCAAAATAATACGTAATATCCATACTGTAGAAATGTCTTATATTATACTGTAGAGTTTTTAGTTACACTTATTCAGATACTATACTTTAGTTGCTTCTGTAGTAATAATTTCTTTAGAGCAGCAAGGAATGTAACGCTAAAGTAATATAGTGCTTAGATATGCTAGTATTTTCATTTGTAATATTTCCCCTTTCGATTTCACAATTTAATACAAACTCAAGAGTATAATGTCTAGCTACTGAAATGTATGTAAAACGTGTATAGAGTTGAGTTAGTTGAATGACATGACAATAAAACATGTTACTGTAATTAGAATTAAGAATTTTGTACTAACTCCACAGTAGATAATGCCATATCCACTATGCTACTGGTTTTAATACAAGCAATCAATGTAATCCGTATCATCCAATTTGAATTTATAGTTTCTTTGATACAAGACAAAGACGTTCATGCATACAAAGTACCCATATGCACTAAGTCATCTATTCTTTGGCATGGCACGCTCATAAGGCGAGAATTATATCCAAAGCAGAGCAAAATAATACAGTAATGTACTGTGCAATTGTACATTGTATGATATAGTTGATAACCTACACATGAATGGAATACAAAGGTGCATTAGTAAAATATATTCATATAAAGAATGTTATTGACAGGATAAAGAGACGGAGAAGAATGATTAAGTATCATTTCGTCTATGTCGGAACTTTTCCCAATTAGCTTGCCAAAGAAATCCATGTCACTGTTAGAGAACACAGATGTCTACCTGTCCATCTCTCTTTTCTTCTTTTGACTTTATTTTGCTTCGAATATTCTCCTCCCCCAATTTATTGTATTCTGCACTTGCATTTCAAATCTCAATCCAATTGCATATGTAAATGCTAATACATATGCATACTTTATACTTGCCATTAAAATTGAAATTAGATTACTATGCTAGAATTCTTATGTATCTATGTATATTTTTTGGATTTTACTATATAATCCGCAATTGATTGTAAAAACAAGAGAAATTCACAATTATATCTTCTAATGATAGTGTTGCAATGCCATTGAATGTGAGTCAATTATAAAGATGACACTATGCCA
Source organism: Tomocerus mixtus (assembly GCA_034694165.1). Classification (NCBI taxonomy): domain Eukaryota; kingdom Metazoa; phylum Arthropoda; class Collembola; order Entomobryomorpha; family Tomoceridae; genus Tomocerus; species Tomocerus mixtus. The sequence goes on from JAQFYC010000841.1 coordinate 35,315, forward strand.
GAATTACAGTACTTGCTATGCAAAGGCCAACACTAACGAGTATTAGAAAACAATGAAGCCTGATGAATTCTGAATTAGATTTTGCATACATATGCAGTAAGTGTGTGTATGTAGGTACCAATTTACAAATAAAAGTGAGAATGAGAGTGAGAGAGTGTTGGAATGAAAGAAATGTCATTATTTTCTTAAATATTTCAATGAAATACAGTAGAACTTGCAGTAATATCATACACTCATTGAAGTTGGAGAAAACTAACAAAGCGAGCTCTAAGAATATGAACACTTGATTCTCATTGAGAGGCAAGAATGCTTTTAATGTTGACACAAAAGTAAAAGAAATGTCAAAGAATGAATGAATAGAAACGAAAGAAAGAGTTTATCATTCGAAACTGAAATTAGCTTCTTCCTACATATACGCGCAATCTAATGCAAAAATGTATTCTAAATCTTTTCATAGAGAAGAATATTCCAATTAGTCACCATCCTCCCATTCGATCCCCATCTCATCACAAGAATTGTCTAGTAAAAAGGGGTGGAGTCAATAGCTATATTTAAAAGTTCACAAAACTTAAATGCTACTGTAAAATTTCCTTAAACATTTAGAACTGTTCAAGTTGCTAAACTGTGCTAAATTGTGCATTTCCCATTCTGCATTTAAACTACGAAATGCGTAATTTGGGAAACTTTCTCAATCCTTCCAACTAAAAGTAGGAAATTCTCAATTTTGTCTGAAGATTCGCAATTAATTTTCCTCTCTAGTTAGTAGTTAAATACTTACGTTAAGTTACGTCCCATAAAATACATTATCAGGGGTTGAGAAAAAATCTTTACATATATTATGTTTAGGTCTGAACATCTTAAAAGCATGAGAATTATGACCTTCGTTTTATTCCACACTATTTCTATTTCTCCCTATCATACACGAATGCAATAAATAGTGCATGTGCTATAAATTAGTTTTTCGTTTTCATGTGTGCACATGTACGTACTATTTATAATTACATTAATGATATCCTCCTAAGTATATGGAAAGCCATTCTATGCAAGTTGAGTTGAGTGCACTCATTCATTCGATAGTGCATGAGAGAAATACGTTCGTAAATTCGTGTGTATGAAATGGGCTTCGTTCGTTTGGTCGGACTGAATTGAATTATAATTCAGAATCAGAACTTAGCTCAGTCTACTTAGCCAGAACAAAAAGTATGTGAGAGTGTAAAGAGAAAGAGGATCTCACAGGGTGGTCTAGTTATTCCTTCTTGGCCTTCCCACTTGAATTCATTCAAATCTATTCCAGTCCAAGTCCATCCAATGCAATCTGCATCCCTCTCCTCTTCTTCACATCCCATCGCATCGCAATCAGTCAACTAAACAAACCTAACTAACTATCTACTAATTACAAACCAAAGCGAAATCCAAGCAAACCGAACAAAAAGGAGAAATGAATGAAAAACTATATTGCCATTGCAAAGCACTATCCTATGTACAAATATGTACAATCACGGAATTAGAATTGTTGTTCCCTTCTACTAAAGTAACTACTAAACTCAAAAACTCATAGTAAACTAAACTAACCTAAGCTAATCACAAGAGAAATGCCCAAACTTGTACAAATCTCTAAAGCGAAAACGGAGATAACGTTGTTAGACCAGACCAGACCACTACCTATAAATGCATCCTATAAATATGCATTCAGGTAATTCATACAAACTATGTTGTATGTACCATCAGTTTATATAAGAATACCGGTATTCGGTATAGCTCTATAGCAATGTGTGTGGTTATTTAAACATAACTACCTACTTACATAAATAGAAATGCGTTCCTTCATAATGTACTTACTTTACTTATCGTTAGAGCCAGGTTAAGTAGTAATGGCAGAGCATACGAGAACAAAAACGACTATTCAGGTCACTTGGAGGATTTCCTCATTTAATTTTATTAGGAACTCACGCTAACACATCTCCATGTCAAACTAAGGATAAGATTAGTTGCACGTGCCTTTAATTACAAGACTTGACTTTAGATTTTACATATAAGTATACGCCTTGATTTACTCTCTACAGAGTGAATTCGCACTTTCCTTGTCAATCTATTCCACCTTTACGGTTCCAAGTATTGCAATTGTATTTATTAGTGTATGTCTTGTCTGTTTTTGTAGACACAAATGAAGATATGGCAGCACAATACAGACTAACGTTCCCCAATCTTAATTTAAGATGCTTTTGAACTAGCATAACAAGTCAAGCTACACATGCATGAAAATAGTACTTACTTGGTTTACATTACTATTACACGGGTAGGTACGATATTTTATTATTATTGCAATGCTAATGGTAACTGCTAACCTTAAAACGTGTGTAGCCTAATGTAGTTTCATGTTAGTACATAAATTCTAGGCATAGATAGGTTGTAGGTACATAGAAAACACAATATGAGTCTGCCTTCAGGTGAGTTATGTTATGAATGAAATGAACGCTAGTTCTTTCTTAAGGGTTCGATTTCGATGAAACGAAACATATGACTTATGAGTTCTTCAGTTCCACGAATTTTGTTTAGTATATTACAAATTGTCGTGGATTTGAATTGACTTGACTTAACATTGGCTTTGGTTTGAATTGACTGACTTCAATTGACTACTCCTACAATGGCAACTATTGCTTCTAAGTTCTAACGAATAATTCAGCTACACTACATATACATAATGTACTAAGGAGAGAATTGGGAATTGTAATCTTTAATTCATTGTCTTTCAAAGAGTTGCCACAATGAAAACACAATAATGTTTTCGTGATGTATGTATGTGTGTACGTGCGGATACCTACTTAGTATACTTACAAATTAAAATTCATAGAACGATTAGATACAATGTATCTTATCCACTCTTTCAAATTTCAGACTGCAATAAATTAGGCTTCGTTCGTCGGGCGGGACTTTTGCTCTTAGTTGTTCTAGGTTAATAAGAATAGGTGATAAATAATGGCTTTGATGCGAAGTGGTAGTATCTATTTAGGTAAGTGTCGAGTGTCAAGATTATTACAATGTAACATGAATTGTATTTATTGTATTCCTAGTCACAAAATTTTGCATGAGATTTGCACAAGAATATTATCTTTGTCAACTTTTGGATGAGCAACCTCATTGAAGAACCATTGCTAGATCTTCATAGCATTTCCCAGTACAATATTTTAATTCGTCCAAAAATTAATGTAAATAATAATAGCAAACCAATTACAAAATATACATATTAGAAAATTTTGATAATCATTAGTATCAGTGTAGGTACACGTACTAAATAGTACTGTTCCACAAATTGACGTAGTTTATTATTTCATCAACTTTTGCTTGTGCTTTTCATTAAGCTTGACATTTCTTGCACTTTTCTTTTCATAGGCATGTTCCCTTCAATCAAATCAATCAGTTTATACACATAAAATATACCCTGGGCTTACTTTGATTCTAATTAAGTACGATTTTCTATTTACCTGAAGACATATTTTCTATAACGTACCTAATTTCTGTTTTTTAAGGCATCAGTAAATATAAATAGGCCCTAAAGATGAAGTATCTATGTAGCTGACAGCTCTATGACTTTCTTCTAAATAAAGAGCATATCTGACCTACTGATTCTTAACTAAGGAAAGTTATGTTTGAACCATTGAAATGAAAAATGAGTAGAAAAGACACACAAGTAGAGGATATTTTAACGAAATTCCATCACTGCAACATCAACATCACACCATTAAACGCACATACACAGATAGTTCCTCACAGAACTTACACAACATTAATTATTTGGTGAGAATGAAACAAATATGGAAGTGTGTATGTAGTTCGCGCTAAGTAGTGAAGATAACGAGGTAATGTACTCAGGAATCATGGAGTCGTGTCATGATGCCGACATGAGGGTATGCATCTCATGTCAAAAACGTCTGTTCCTAATAACTTCTCTATACGTGTATCATATCAAACATGAACATAAGCTTCATGTGTTGATTTTTCATCCTTATAAACACAAACACGAACATTAATAAGTGTTTACTAATACTTTACCTACCTAGAACACTTAATCTTAAATATACACGTGTGTATCAGCCAAACGCACATCCAACTCCTACATCTGCATCCACAATTTCAACGCACTCCTAATATATGGCACAATACCGGTTGCTCATGTATTGATTGATACGTCCAAAATCCAAAATCTAATTCTCATCTGATGATGAGTTGTTTTCATCAACCATAATTCCTGTTTTGGTAAGCTGTGAGATGAACAGTGTGGTAATTGTCTTTTCCTTGTCTAGTGAGTATAGAGTAGTCTTTAATCTAGTGGTAATACAGATAGTAAACGAGAACGAGATGGAAGATGGAAGATGTAAAAAATACTATAGATCGTGAATTCATTGAGAAATTTCATTTCAAGTTATATAGTAAGACTTCCAATATAAAAAAAATGCAAATGAAATCCATAAGATGATCTTTGGCTTGCTTGGCCTTCCTTATTCTTATGGCCTTACTTTTTACTTATTAGTACATAGGTAACTTTCCTAACCATGTATGCACAGTAGTAATAATTAATGTCTATAGTAATCGATCACAGAGAGATGAGAAAATGATCGATCGACTGTTGTCCACTGTCGTGATGGATATCTTTATATTAATTTAGATTTAGATTGAGGTGCATTTTTTACGAACGAACTATACGCGTACATGTCATTTCATGTACAACGAGACATTATTTACGACGGGTGATTGCTACTAGCGAATAATCATACCACAGATCGTAATTTGACACTTGTCAGCTGTCTAGTCTAGCGTACACACTTCTTTATTGCAAATTCTTTATTGATTGCGAAAAGAATTATTGCAAATTTAAAGAACTAGTTAATATTTGCACATAAATATGTTTAGGTACATACTAAATATTTTGGCTTATGTTTTCTTTTGTAGTTAGTACTTGCTAGTTGTTCTTAAATGCATTTAAACAGTTGTACTCGTATTGTACCTGCATACATATTAATTACCTTTGTCTCGTCTGCCTCCCCAATTGACATATGTTCAAATGTTCAAGAGATAATGACTGGTCTCCATATACATGTGTACTATCAATTTAATGGACCTATCGATTACTGCATACATAAACTTTCTTAATTCCTAACTACCTACATACGTACTACATGCACACATACATACATACACTCAACTCTAAGCAATTACTAAATAACTAATACATGCCATTAACTCTGTTTACTCACGATCTTTGTAAGATTCTTTGCACTTTGCCTCTTCGTTCATTGTTCTTTAATGCTTGGATGCTTGGAACATTAAACATACTGAATTAGCTAAATTACACATATGTACATAGAATGTAGACTGTAGGAAACATGCAGAAGAAAATTAAGCACAAATGTGTAATCAATGACATTAAAAAGTCATATTGGCTTCTGTTGTAATTTTATTGACTACATCTTCCGTGTTAGATCAATAACGGGGAAATCGTTGTAGTAAGAGATAATCGACTACAACTACAACTAGGGTCACATTCAATCCACATAATCACATCCATTACTTCTGTAGACAGTTTTTACAGATAAATAATTTACATTGGTTGCCTTTTAGTGCATATGTATATCCTGATGACAATTTCACATTCAGATTCAGCTAATCGGCCATTACTTCAGACGTTTTTTGATATCCGAAATCAAATAAGGCAGTAATGATTCTTTAACTGACCAGGTTTCGTAAAAATGTATAATATCAACTGTGATGTTAACATAGTGAAATCAATCTCCCTACTGCTTAATATCAATTTTATATCTAAATAGTTGAGTATAATTATTAATTACCTTAACCATATGAAAATAAAAGGCATTTGCTAATTACAGTAATTACAAACGTATCTTTGAGTCGTTCTGTATAATGTCGCATGTAAGAGCATTTTAAGTGCAAATATCTAATCATAATTTGAATTCTTGAAGATATGCGTAAGAATTTGGCATTAAAACATTTATTGTAAATCTACGCGTGTGTAGAATGGCACATTGACCGTAATTTTGTATGCGCACAGGTAATACAGTTACATTCACCTACTCCGATGTTGTAACAGTTTCTTTCTAAGACCATACTAGGTGCTAAGGCTGATAAAACCTAGTCAATAAATCAATTCTATATGATACTACATTTATTGTCTTGTTCCATTATTCCAGATGGCGAGAGGAATGAATGAAGCCAAGAACTTTGTACAATAATGCCACAGTAGCCCACTAAATTGATATTTGCCTAAGCGCCCTCCCTAGCTTTCCAAATCGTCAATGTCATCACACCAAATTATATATGGTCACATCACATAATCACATTCCCATCAAACAGCCATCTCAGCCAACACAAACGGAGACAACAATGTTCGACTGATAAGAAAAGAATGATAGCAAATATTCATATGATTAGCATAATATAATCTGTAATCTGCAGTACTCATTCCAAAATATTGCCTAATGCAACGCTAAATGCTAACTAGCTAAATGCTAAAAGCTAAATGCTAACTAGCGACTACGTGAAGCCATTTTTACTTTTTAAGTTGGCAAACATGGTTAGAAGGTATTATTATTGTCTCATAATAATAATGAACACAAAAGAATCCTTTATCATTATGAAGCAAGTAAAGTAAACACATAATGATCATGATCATAATAGTTATTACTATTACTTACTATTACCTTATGCTCTCTTTGTGTAAAAATGTAACTAGAAAAGAAAAGCAGCCCACATTTCAGTTTGCTATGCAAACAAAGCATTTAAATAATATAGTAATTCATCTCGCCTTTGTTCCTAATTATCAGGACACAAACTGCATAACATTTTAGTGCAGGTAATTTATAGAGTACAGGAATTACAATAGTCATCTCATCATAACAAAGTAACGCAACCCAGACCCAGATATTGTTTTACATTACGTATAAAAAGAGTCGTACTGTGAATTGTGAACGTTTGTCTTGTCAGAATCATTTTCTATAAAAGTAGACAAGAAAACAGATAGCCCCTCAGCTTCATTAGCTTTTGCCATCATATTGTTGTATTGCATTGCTTTAAATGAATATAATCATCCCATCTTCTATGTATCTACGTACATAGTATTCTGTCTTGTCCAAGCAAGACAATTCATTCATAAATAAAAATCATCTTGAGTTGAAGCTAAATGTATATGAATGTCATGATACCATTTAAAGGCGAATGCGAATGGGTTCACGGTTCGCAAGAACAAGATGAAAATATGAAGGCTCTTGTCTCCTCTTGCTTTGACTTTGGCTTTTGGCTCTGCTCAAAATAGGAATGTGCATTACTCACCTGTGTTTACATTTTATATAGAGATAGAATCTCAAATCTCATCAGCTTTTCTCACCCCTCCCAAATCCTAGCTTGAGATTGAGATGGAGTTTACATTTTTACTTTACCTACTTCGATCCCGAATAAATTACTGCTACGTACAGTACAGTACAATGCTATAAAGAGATACCAATAATAAGTTTACATTACATTACACCAACTAACCCATAATCTGTCTGTACTCTTAAAGCATGTACTAAGTATACGAGTACATAGAGTTATCATTACTACATTTATATTAAGATATCACAATGTAGCTGCATGTTTAGTAAAAACATTTCATGTACATACGTATAACTGCCCACGTTAAAAATTATATGTGAAGTGAACTATAAACTTATTTAGTACTTACACTGACACATATTTATGTTGCAGGAAAATACGCTATGCAAGGAAATACGCTCCTTGTCTAGGCAATTTAAGGCTGTACTATTTTAAAAAAGCACATTTGTTAGCCATACGTATTAAGAAGTAGGCAGAAATAAGTTTGTCAGTAAAATTTTCCTTGCAGAATCCCAAAAACAATTTTAACTTAGTGCTTATCCAGTTTTTGCCATTCAAGTGATTCTTGTAGTGCAGTTATTTATGTTACTGTAGTATTATGCTGTAGAGTATTTATTATTTCGGTAATTTTCCATGCTGCCTAGATGTATGGAAAACTGCCGGGATAATAAATTCTCTGCAACATATACTACAGTAATAGTAGTAACATAAATACACTACAAGAATTTGTAATGTACAGATTACAGATGCAGATGTACACAATATAGTGTACAAGCCGATCATAAAGTCCACTCCGTATTTGGTTGTCTTTATGCTTTTGTTAAACGTTTAAATTCTTTAGAGTCTTAAACACACATTGCATTTGCATTTGCATTGCTGTGCATTTATTGTAGTCTTTGTTAAGTAAAGTAAGTAAAGCATAATGCATCCAACATTTACTACAATTGAGTGCGAGTGGTTGCCGTTGCTCCTTCACAATTACGACACAGTTTTATATTCAGTAAGAGAGTGCCAAACTAGATAAGTATGAATAATTGTTATTGCTGCACCTCTTCTGGTGTGATGTCTGTCCTGGCCTGTCCATGTCTTGCCTTGCGTCCTCTTTGTTCACATTGCAATGCAACTTCAATTACAATACTATAATATCCAATTCAAATGAAAATGATATTTATTATTGTTACAGACCCAAGCCCAGATAAAGTTAAACGTATTAGATGGGTGTAAGAGTGCTAAAGAGCTTACTGAGGCTTATATTAAATATATTCTTACAACTTATTAGTATAAGTAAGTAAAGTAAGTAGGAATAGTAGCGCAAAAGCTTTTTGAATAATTATGTGATAGATTTATGGACGGATGAATGAAATTGTGAAGCTGCTTATGCTTAGCCGACTACCATTTACCATACCACAAGCCAAACACAATGCAACTAATGGCACAATTTCCAGCTTTCCTATTTCAAAACCTTCAAGACAAATTTGGTCTGATCTCTTTCGTTCCGTTTTAATCAACTCTGATCTGATAGATTATTATTTATGAGCTAAACTAAGCCCAGTCAAGTTAGGAAAGGTTTCCTTGGTTTGGCTAGGCTTTTCTTATAAGTTACAGTTTACTGTACTATATTGGTTTAGCATATCCTGCTGAAACCAACTGTACAGTAAAAAAGTCATGAATCCTTCATCCCTGCCCGTCTATGTATTTTTTCTAGGAATGAGTTACGAATACTTGTTGTATGTATCTTAAATTGTGTTAGATGTTAGATTGCAAGTACATACCATCATGTAGCAATGTACATAATAATTTATGTCCATCCTGAATCTTACTGTGTTGCCAACATGTAAACATATGAATGTTGTTCCACATAAAATGTTTACCTATACTTCCCGTTGAAAATCTAACTGTTCATGAATATCAATCATATGCTCCTTCATTTGTAAAGGAGTCCGATTACAGTTTATCGACAAATTAAATACGTTAACACACCTATGCCCGTAGAAATACAATTACTAGGTGACAAGATCAGTGAACCGTAGGCTACTAACTAACAACAATGTATATATGGGTAGTGAAATTACCCAAGTGAACAAAGCAATTTCCTTGAATTTTTTTTTAGATTCTGCATTAAATACTAAATCTATGTTTAATGAAGCTACTAATTAAAAATATTAAACTCATTTGTGTTTTTGTATTTTACAAATTAATATTAGATGCCTAGATACCACATTACTGCATAATATGTACAGTATATACTTCTATTACCTTGCCTAATAATCAGCCTGCGGACAATAGCCTAATTTTGGTTGCCAAGCAAAGCTGACTATCAAAATGCAGACGAAAATCT
>JAQFYC010000842.1:0-44990 GCA_034694165.1 Tomocerus mixtus
ACAATTGTTGTGTGCGGGGAAAGTGAGATTCTCAGTCCTGTACAGAGTCACATAAAGTACTTTACATTACGTCTTAACAAGTACCTAGATTGCATTGCATTGTTTGTATTTATGTACACACGTACGTAATATTATGTAATATATTATTGCATATATGCAAGGCACGGTAGTGTAGATAAGAAGCTATACTAAAATTAGGGAAGCGGTGTAGGATACAGATTTCGGATTCAATATTAATTTCTCTAATTAAAATAAAATAATTATATAGTTATCAACTCTACATTACAATTTATTTTCTAATATGCAATACTAAATTAAGCCTTTCGTAGTATCTTATTCTCATTGCCCACACTATGTATGTGTCATTGAAGGTGAATCGAAGACTGTTCTAGTAAAAGTATTTCCTCGTACTTAGTCAATTCGATTAAGTATACTTATTTACTTATTCAATAGCAAGATGTAAATGTAAGTGAGTTTATATGGCTTTACGGTTTAATTGCTTATAGTTTATTAGATTATTACTGCTTGTGCCTTTGCTTGATTCACCAAGAAAGACTTAACAACACTTTCTTTGAGTGAGTTACCTAATATAAAAGTAAATGGTCCAATCCAACTGAGTTGTTGATTATTAGTACGATTATTAGTACGATCTTACAAATATTATACTCTGATATTTAACGAAGGGTCACAATTTATTATATGGATAGACAATAATTTAGTATATGAACTTATAATGCTGATAATAATGTTATGTCTCTTTTATTTTTAGTTTAAAATGAACGAACTGGGAATGATGGAATTAATCGTTCAAGAGGACGAAAACGAAAACGAAGTTGCGGATATGGAAATAGAAGCTAATGGAGAACCTCCTGATGATGAAGAAAAATGCAATGGTGATGTGGATAAAAAAGAGGATGCCGATGAAATTAAAGACACTGAAGACCAGGATGAAGAAGAAGCTAAGAAACTAAATAATTCTGAGAACCAAGGGTTTGAATCAACTGAGCACGACCAAAGTGGAAGCCAGAGTGACAGAAGTGGAAGTAGAAGTCCTGAATATTATTTAAAACCTCCACCAAGAGCTAAATTCAGCATTATGTCCACTCTGAAAAATGCTGCAACCCCTGCTCCTGTACTGGTTCCTCTTCCAGATCCATCGCCAGAAATTAAGGATAACAATATGTTTGATGGTGACGCAGATATCGATAGTTGCTTGACCTGTGGACGATTTGGCCTCAAGTCAGAACTAACCGATTCAACTTGTACTCCATGTCTGAAGGCAGAGCTAAAAAAGAAAAAGAAGACGAAACCTAAACCATCTCCAGCTCCGTCTCAGAGCGAATCTACTTCGGAAGAAAATTTCAAAACTTCACAAACGCCTTATGTTCCTTATAAAAGTATTTATCCAATTATTCCTCGCACTAGCGCAGCTACCTTAAAATTGCAGCAGTTAACTGAAACAATTACGTCGACGATGACTAACTCGGCGGCCATTGTTTTGGGCATTAAAGATCAAGCTGTAATGGCAACCTTAAATGCAGGGATTGGTCTTAGTTGCTCAAAGTTGCTGTTAGAGTCCAAAGCTCACAAGAAAGGGAAGAAAGGAATGAACTCAGGACCCAGAAAAAATACTAAAAAACGAACAACCCCCGAAGCTCTTGGGAAAGAGATGCCTCACCTGGGTAGCCCTGAAAAGAGTAGTTGTGATGAAAAAGAAGGAAAAATTGGAGAAATGCCTGAGCTAAAAGTTAATGAGGTCGAGTTTGAGTGGCCAAAATACCTCTTGGAGACAAAGTCTAAAGCTGCTCCTCAACGCCTTTTCAAACAGCCAGCTATGCCTCCAGAGAACCCCTTTCAGTAAGGACATTTTAAATTAACATTACATTTTATAACCAAGACATATTAGTAAACATTTTAAATTAGCTTTTATTACAATCCTGCCCAAATTGAGCTTTTCTTATGTGGTCGATTTTACTGTTTTTAGGTGTAACATGGTACTAGAAGCCATTGATCCTCAACATCAAAGCCTATTTTGTTTGGTAGTAGTAGTGGACACTCAAGGTTACCGGATGAGGCTAAGATTTGTAGGATTTTCTGAAATGTACGATTTTTGGATGAATGCTGATTCAGTGGAAATTTTCCCCTGTGGATGGTAAGTCCAATAAAGATTGTTAATGGGATGGTAAATAGTATTGAAAAGCAATTGTATGCAAATCGGAAACCATTGTCTATAGTTAAAAATCGGAGTAAATTCTAAACTTTTTCCTCCAGAGTGTTTTGATTTTGATGGACGTTTCTTGGAAACCATTTTGAGCAGCATATATTTTTTGATTGAGTTTTTGTATTAGGGTGCCTTACATACATATTTGTGAATTGTAGCAACAATGAAATGTGCATTTCAAAAATTAATTTTCTTAAATTTTAGGTGCGAAGAACACAATTACAAAGTTGAGCCTCCACCTGGAGCCTCCTCTCCTTTTGACTGGAGAAAATATTCTCGAGCGCATGGCTATACTGTTGCTCCTAGAGGAATTTTTGCAATATTGAGCGAAGAGCCGCTTTCCGACTCTGGAGTAGAAGTAGGCATGAAGTTGGAAGCTGTGGACATTCGAAATCAAAATTTGGTTTGCGTTGCAACTGTTGCAAATGTGATGGGAGATAGATTTTTAGTACACTTTGATTCATGGGACACATTGTATGATTACTGGACAGATGTGACCTCTCCCTTTATCCATCCGATTGGGTGGTGCGAAGAAAATAACGTGGAACTGACTCCTCCAAACAGTTAGTAAACATTGTTATATACCTAGCAATTTGCGGGATTTTGCATTTCATACTAATCGTGACTTGGTATTATTTTCAGATTTTAAAGCTAGATTTTCCTGGGAATCATATCTTCGCTCAACTAAATGTAAAGCATTGCCAGCTACACTTTTCAAGCCATTACCTCCAGTTGGGTTCAAAAAAGGAATGAAACTCGAGTGTGTTGATAAGGTAAGGTCAAGGTGATTTTGAACAACGTTTTCATGAAAAAACAAATTCATAAAAATCACTATGCTACTATTCATATTTATCGTGTTTGCAGAGAAATCCATTTGTGTTGAGAGTTGCAACAATTTCTAAGATTGAAAGTCATGAGTTTGAAATACACTTTGACAATTGGCCAAATTGTTACGACTACAAAGTTTACGAACTGTCTCCTGATATTCATCCAGTTGGCTGGTGCAATCACACAGGTACTGAAATATTAGCAACAACTTTCTGTTTGACTGTGAAATATATATTATCCAACAAGTTCATTAATTTTGGTAATTTAGGTCATCCACTGCAGTCGCCTCCATCAACAGAGGGTGAATGGGAAGGTGCTTGCAAAATTTTTGGTTGTAACGGATTAGGAAATACAAAAGGTCCAAAGTGTATATCTCATAATACGGAAAAATATTGCCCATATTCAATGGCTAACTACAAGAAAGAAGATTTCCTTACCGACCGTATTGTGGTTTTTGAGCGAAATTACGGTCCCCAGGAAAAGGACGAGTAAGTTTGTTTCACTAATTTATCAATTTTTACCGAATACATTATGTAATTTGTTTGAATATGTTGAAGAGTTAACGGTACACTTATAAGTATTGCAATAATATACTTAGATATGAGCGAAGGAGTTACTATTAACCGCTAGACCTGTTTTACCCACTAATTGAATTACTGATCGAAATAAAATTATGAGTTTAAGTAATTACTGGGTTAATTTTCTCCGACTATACGTAGGCTGTCAGGTTCAGGTTTGGCCAACTTGATAGAGGTTAATTTAAGGTTATTTACCACAACAATTTTGCATACAAATACATGTAATAGGTTTATCGTTTGTTGAAGAATTGCATGAGTGTTTAATTTTTAAGAAGCAGAAATTGCAGTGCTAGCAATAAACATTAGCACAGTGTTAATGATAGCGATGATTTCCGCATCAAACCAAAACCAAACGAATCGCTTACTTGAAGGTCACTGTCTCTTGAATATTAAAGTTCGGCTGCGCTACCTAAATAATAATTGTCGACAACGCAGCCTGGATATTTCGTATACTAGTAGGTTTCTCATTGTTTATACACGAACAAGACTAAGACAAGAAAGAAGTGCCTTTGTGATGTGATTGTGTGGCTGGGACTTGGGGGGATTTACTTACCTAAATATTTTAGGATAAGATATACTTGGTTACTAATATTATTTTCTTAATTAATTGCAGAAAAGTGGACAGCAGCCCCAAAGTGGTGAGCAAAAAGGCCATTAGGAAGCAGCCTGTTATCGAACAATCGCTTGTGGTCACTGGAAAACGGAAACGTACTTCAGTGACGCAAATTAAAGAAGAAATGGATGTAAAGCCTTTAGTGCAGTCTAGTTTACCGACAAGTATCGAACCCGGTACTTCAACGAGCGCAAAAAATGCTGCAAGCAATTCTAATCATTCTATAGTCCCTCCTGTTATTTTGCAAACTATAAAATCCGAAAATGGAGTCCCGTCGCAGATTAACTTACCTGAACCCGTGCCTAATGGACAGGCAGTATCGCAAGCAGGTCAATCCACATCTCGAAATTCTAAGGATTCGACTGATGAGCCAGCTACAAAGCGAAGAAGAATGTCTCAAAATTCCACAACATCGTCTTCTGCATTATCTACCAATAATACAGATGAAGAGGCTTTTCATTCCCAAGATCAAAACTATCATGACATTTCATTAAAGAAATTAGTTGATAGCAAAGATGAGAGTGTAGTACGAAAATGGAAAACGAAGGATGTTGTTGATTTTGTATGTCGCATTCCAGGGTGTCAGGACGCTGCCAAACTCCTGATTGAGCATGTAAGTCATGGCATTTTCTACAAAACTCCAAAAATGTTGTATATATATGAAAAAATTGTAGTATGTATCTAAATTATGAATATTAAATGCTTCTTATTATAGGAAATTGATGGCGAGTCGTTCCTAATGTTAACTCAAGAAGATCTTGTGAAAATAATGAATTTCAAAATGGGTCCAGCTATAAAGCTCGCAAATGCGATTCGTTTAATCCTTTCAGGACAAGGAGACACAATTTTGGCATCAGAGAAGTAGCATAGTATACTATTATAGTATTTGTTAGTGACAATTGTTATCATATATTAGTTGAATGATTACTTAGTTTATATTTTTAGACTGTTCACTTCTATTACTTATCATGCTTTGAAATAGAATTATGAATTTCTTGTTTTTTGCGACATATTTCTTTTTATTGTTTCTTCATAATTCAACGATAAACAACACATACACACCATATCCGCATTGAATAATTAAGCATAGTATAGTATATCAAGAAAGAAGCGACACTTATTTCGTTTGCGAATACAATAAAATATCTAATTAAGTATGTAAATAATTAAACAACTTAAATTGAAGATTTGTCTATTTCTATCTAATAATCATACTAATTGAAGACAGGAGACAAGACAAAGATTTTTGCTTATTGGCGATGAAACCTGTTTGTCTAAATATAATATGTACTTGATTGATCTGTAGCTGTGTTGTAATGTAAGCTAAACGAATATGTAATTAGTTTTAGATGTATTAGTATCAGAACCAGTAATAATGGCAGTCTGCAATATACAAATTGAGCTACATAGCAGATATTGTTAAAATACTACAGATTAACCTGCCCTACTTATTTTGATAGTAAAACAGGTACAAATATTATACTCGCGTCTTTTAATTCGAAATAAATGTCCTAGGAATGAAAAAAAAGTTAAATGTGCTGAGAAATGTAATTTTGTCAAGATGTGTGGCATAATCCCATGACCATAATTTAACAAAACAGTTTAATTGTAATTACGTATTCACTCACAACTATCTTTTACACAGTATTTAACTTTAATATCTAAAACCGTCTAGTACAATTTACTTCAAGTGATTACACACAATAATAATAGTCACCATATCTAATCGTAAGTATATTTATATACCACTTTCATACAACTTGATTTTGCTAAATAGTTACAAATACATATCCTTAACAAGTTATCTTTATACACAGGTAGGTATTTCACTCGCTTACATAACCATATCATGTACCTGCTGGGAGTTAAAATTCGCTTTCTTTAATTTAACACCAAACTAGTGCCATACCTAATAATTAGCAATTACGGAAATTTCACATTATTAGTTTGGTTTAATAACACTGAAATTCTGAGAATACTTATTCAATTTCAATTTTATGTAAGGTCTAATGGTAAGGATAATGTGGGTACTTATTTAATTTACTATGTATAATTTTCCCATTTACGGATGGTTAGCACAAGTAATCCGTATATTATATTTAATACTATCTGAAATCCGGATTCAAAATTGTATTCCGCATCCGCATCATCTACAACATATAGGATGCATTTATAATACATAGCATTCTTGGCTAATACTGGTTAATTCTTTTGTGAGCTGCTTGACTGCTATTGGTATTGTATTTTGAGTACATCATATAAACTATACTTACTTGATTGTTACTGTTACACGACTTCACATAACCTAGTTCCATATAATTGACTAATACGTGTCACTCTTAATTATTGTTAGTAAGTACCTTATTCACCAAATAATTTTAAATTTGTAGATTTACTAGGTAGTACTAAATGTTACTAATAAGTCACTACAGTATAAACAAACCAGGATTACCGGTGGCACTGACTACAAAAACTACAACATCTTTACAGAACAGCTTATTTCTAGGGTGTATTATTTTATTCTAGAATATTGTATTCGCAATAATTAATTACCTATCTCCTACCTCCGCAATTAAAATAATTTACATAATTTACAGTAAAATCATACAGTCAACTAGCTAATACTAGCTGAATACAAACACGTCTACTTAATCTAAACTAAACTACATGCATAGTCACAGTTTACAGTTTAAATATCACTATTTACAGACATAAATTATCTATCAATTGCCCAATGTTATTTTATTAAAAAATGTTTCATAATTAGTTGACAACCCGTTATGGGAAGGTGATGAGCCAGATAAAATGAACGCATCAAATTAATTTGGCTCGTAGTTCTTAAATGTGAAATGAAAACATTGGGCCATCGATAAACTATTAATGTAAAGTATAATTAGCTATAATATGTCCTATGATGCCTAAAGTTTGCCATTACGGAACGGTAAAGACAACTTATATAATGATTTGTGTATGCAAATACAGATTTAATACATCTCTGTGGACAATGTAATAATTATAATAATTGTACATACCTAGTTAAGTACTTACTATGTAGTGTTACACTTTTTGCCATAAGCTTCCAAATCGACTGTTTGGGAATTACCTATGGACCTAGACTTATGCAACTGTTAAATATGTAGGATAACAATAATGTTACATTTTATTAGAATTGTACACGTTTCTAATAGTAATTACCTTAGCCAAAGATTCTTTACATGGTTAACTGTTCTTAGAAGTGTAGTGCTTTGTGTTTATTGCACGTGTCCACAAATGCTTTTATTTTAATTATTACAACTACCATACGTGTTTTACTGTTTCTTGACGTACTTAACAGTTAGGGGCACACAATTACACATCAGTAATACATAATTTACATACTTACGCATTATATTTACAATACATATAATTTACATGCTTAATGCTTATCTGAGTTTACGTATTTCAGGTGTATCGTAATAAGGTACCTTCTTACCGACTTATGTTTACAATTAGTAAGTATGTACATCAAGCGCAAATTCGTAGAACGCTTGAGCAAATGACTACAATTGGTAATTTAATTACATACGTATGAGTACTAACCTTATGTCTTAAGAGTTTAATAATATAGGTATAGCTGTTTGCTGGCTCTAACACAATGTATAGTAGTGCGAGATTAAGTTCGACTAGTACATGACATATATTATAGTTAATACAATAGTTTTGTTACAATACAGATTTTACAGATACACGAGTAATACATTAATTTGTGCGGTGCTCCTCGTCAGTTAGATTAGATTTTTTGAGTTAGAACACCAAATCATTACGTATTTTAATTTTGCTAATATGTATTAATTACGTACGAATGTATAAGTACACGGTGCCACTTCCATTTACATTGGTTGTGTCGTTCGTGTACATTACCCTATGTGACTTATCAATGAGAGGACTAAAGCTCTTTTCAAATGGGAGTGGGGAACACAGGTAGTATTTATGTATTATATTTATATTTGATTCAATTGAAGGGCCTTAAATCGGTTGGGGTCATATGGGCGTAGGAAGCACCGAAAAATCCTGTAAAGCGTTTCTGACAGTTTCGTAAAGAGGTTTGCTCATCTGAACGTTTCCCTCAGCACTCTCCATGCCAGGATCATTCGGATGTTGAGATGGGTTCCCATTGTTATTGCCACAAAGTGTCTGCAGTTTGGTCAAATAGGAATCGAAATTCTCCGTTGAGATCCTGTCACCGAATCCCCCAGTCTCGGCGTAGTTGCTGTAATAATGTGGGGGCGCGTATTGTTGAGGGTGTGGGTGACTAGGGTATTGTTGTGCAGGATGGTGGGGAGTAGCACCCGGGTATTGTTGCCCTGGATGGGGGATTCTCACGTTTTCTAACAAAGTAATAACATTATTCCGAAGACTTTGATAGTAATTGTTCAAGTGAGAACTCCTACTATCTGTGATTTGTTGAGTGTCTTTCTGCTCCGTTCGGATCTGCGATTCTAAGGAGTTTACTTGCGATCTTATTCGTCCCAGCTCAGACTCCGTACGCATGTTTTCTTTATGCAGCTCTGACACAGACATGGCCTGCAGTTGGGCTTCGTCGTACAGTGTATTATTATTTTCCGCCTAGAAATTAGAAAGTGAAAACCAATATAAAAATAGTTTTTATGTTTTCGGTGACAGGAGAAAGTATTATTACGATATGAATAGTCATTTCCCAACTGGTAGTATACGGGAAAGAGAAAGTTTGTTAGTTAGAGAAATGAGCACATACCTTTATATGGTGGTACATCCCATCCCCGTTAGAATGCTCACCCGGGGAGTACGGTCCTTCTAAAGTAGTTTTGCCCCCTGGGCTCTCCAGCACACGAACTTTGGATCTGTTGGCCATAGGGCAACCTGACGCACTTCGGTGAGACAAAAACTTACCGGTTGCGTGGCCAGACCCGTCACATCCAGGAATCGGGCAGCGTAAGGGCTCCGCTTCTGGACCTTCCCTTGGCTTGCTCTTCGGTTTGTTTGCTCTCGGACAGCCAGACAAACTATAAAGAAACCGGCTTTGCACCATACAATATAAGAATGATAAATTGTCACCCCCAGCACGGGTATTCACTCCATGCTGAAAGGCTCAACATTTTATTTCTAGAGCACAGAGAGATGACTACCTTCTATGAGTCGCATAATTCCCCGAGACATGGCCCATTCCATCACATCCTGGAGTGGGACATTGAATCAAATCCTTTCCATCTCTTCCCCTTCCACTACGTGAGCCTGGAGTGCTAGGAACACTGTAGCTCATCAGTCTCGGAGTTCGATTCGGATCTCCTTTCGTATCCATGTATGTTCCAGGTGGATTGCCACCGGGGACACTTGTCGGTGGATTGCTTCCGTTCGGCATGGAAGGGGACCCTGTCTGTTGGTATGACAAATAGTAGCTTGACGGCGGGGGCTGCGGCCATCCATTATTGTAGTGGTATCCGTTTGTCATATACTCATTGTTGTAGTACCCTACACAGAAAATAAATTACCCATTTTAAAAACCATAGATCTTATCAATCCATATTTCAAAAATGCTCAACAGTAATGATTAATAATTTAATTACATACCTTCTCTGGGATATCCGTAAGCTGCAGGATTGTCAGAAGGAGACTCACGCCCAAAGCCAGGTGGAAATCTAGAGATCATAGACGCATAGATAAATTATATTAACCATTATTTGTTGACATTTCTAATGTTTCGAAATATATTAGTAATTATAGTTATGTCACAAGCAGTTAATCATACCTTGGTTGATTTTCCGTTGAGAAATCCACAGGTTCCGTTTGCTCTTCAGGGTTTCCTCTATAATTGGTTATTTCGCTGGGGTAAGGGCTACTCCCACTGGACATAGCAAAATGAAACAGAATAAATTGTTGTTATTGAATTACGTATACATATTACACATTTTAGTTATCTATATAATACAGCACTAGCAGAATGAAATGTATTTTATGGAAAAGATGACTATGATAATGAAAACTGATTCGGTAATGAAGTATCCATGTGTGTAAGTGAAAGTCAATTAAGAGGAAATAATTATAGGCAAGGCAAATGAATGTAATTTACGTGTGTGGAACGCCCGTGCGGCCTAAACTGAGATCTTGTGGACTGGGCATTGCAGGGCTGGCCGGAATGCGTCCCCCATATTGCATATGATGGTGAAACGGCGGCATTCCAGCAGCGGACGCAGCAGACAAATCCATGACTGCCGGTGAAGGTGGCTCCTTTAAACCACATTTCACCGACAGATTTATAGCTGACGGGAACGTTCCCAAGTGATGAGCCACATTTGCAGCATCGTATCCATACAATGGTCTATCAAATGAGAAGAGAAAACCGTATGAAAATATTTGTAAATATTAAATACGATAAGGGGAAATGTTTTGGCTTTCTCTTTACACATAGAATATCCATGTACCTTCTATCTACTCTCTAAATATGGTTTCCTCACTAATATAGTCTAATCTACTAGTACTCTACAATCTAGGCAAGTCAAAGTGAAGAGATGATACTGTATAGTAACTCACCTTGGATAGACGGTAGTGCAAGCTGTTCCATCTCCCTCCTGCTTAACAGGGCCTGATTGATTGTGATATAATCCATTCATCTCAGGGCGAGGTTCTTCAGAAGATCTGCTAACAGGACCAGGACCAGGATTAGTTTCAGAGGTTGGATTATTTGTCGCCACCTCGTTGTTGGCTGCCTCCATGGGATGTGGATGTGGATGATGTTGGTGGTGAAAGTCGTGGGCGTACATCGCCCGGTGTTGCTCATAGGAGACATTCGACTGATTGCTGTGGTGGTAGCGGTAAGCCATTTCGTCATAGGGTTGTTGTGGCGGTTGAGCAGGTGCTTGCGTCGCAGTAGGACGATTTCCCCCCGCCGGTCCTTGATTGGGAAATGGATGTTGTTGTTGATTGTCAACTCCAGGATGAGGATGTCCAGAGGATGCCGAAGAGGCTGAGGAGCTTGTGGACTCGCAACAATAATTGTCGTACGGATGGGGATGGGGAGGTGGATGTGGTGGAGGATTGTTGTTGGAGTTGTTGGTGTTGTTGTTCCCTGGTTCTGGAGTTGAAACTCGACTTGGATGAATTCCGCCGTTGGGACCTCCACCACCACCAACAATATTGTTTCCCCCTCCACCACCGACTCCGTGTGAGGGTGAAGAGCAAGAGATTCCTTTATGAACGGGTGATTTGCATTTATCCAGAGAAGGAGATGTACTGCTGGAGCAGAATTGGAATGATTGCTTGCTCGCTGAATCCTCCTTTGTTCCCGTAGCTGAAAGAGACAAGAAAAAAAGACGAATGAATAGGGTGGCATTGGGATTTGTCTCTGTGGTCTGCTCTGGTTTGGTTTGGTCTGGTTAGGTTAGGTTGACTTGGCTTGACTCGACTTGACTTGACTTTCCTCGCTCTCTGGTTCCCTGTCTATCTGATCTGTTCAGCTCAACTGATCGTACATTCTAAAGCAGTGTCACAGTCAAAGAGAGAACGAAGAGAGTAAATGGAAAGCGGAGAAAGCCAAAGTCGAGTCGGAGGAGAATAAGCACACACAAATAGAATCGGAGGATCGAGGAAGGATAATAAATAGGAATACTGTTCCAGGGAGTCGTATATCTTACAGTGGGACTTTTGTCGCGAGTCTCGGCCAGAGTGTCTGTTGGCAGCTGCAATAGGACAGCCTGACAGGCTGCGGTGGGTATTTCTGTTGCTGTTGACATGGCCTCTGCCTGAACAACCGGGTGTGGGGCATTTCAAGATTGTCTCGTGCATCGCCAAAACTGTCACAAACGAAAATCATGTTATTCCACCACGCTACCACACTACCACTAGCATTTACTAGGCTACCAATAACATTAGTAGTGGCACAGCACCACAATTTACTTATTTAACAGAGAAAATGTGAACACACGCAGGCCAGGCAGCCAAAATCATAAATAATTTATTCCGGTGTAAAAAACAAGGTTTTTGTTCGTTTCTAAGCGAAAAACTGACATGTCACGAACGATAGAATTTTAGTAGGGAGATAATTTTTATATTTATCATGCCATGCTGCTAAACTAATTCATTCCATAATCACAACATAATTTATAAACCAAAATGCAGTGCATTAATAGGAAATGAGTGAAAGAAACAGTAGTAGGAAGTGGATGCGGATATTTTGTGGATTTGTTTGTTGCTGGGAAAGTAAACGAATTGAACAGATAGAGAATAGAGTATAGTAGGAGGATGATATGGTAATGA
Organism: Tomocerus mixtus; assembly: GCA_034694165.1. NCBI lineage: Eukaryota > Metazoa > Arthropoda > Collembola > Entomobryomorpha > Tomoceridae > Tomocerus > Tomocerus mixtus. The sequence continues at coordinate 12,509 of JAQFYC010000842.1, forward strand.
TAATAACAAAACAAGAAAGTAGTAGAACAACGGACAGTATGTACAGATATACAAATAAGTATTAGAGAGATAATGAGAAGCCAAGTCCGGCGGAGGGACAAGGTCCAACTTACTTTCAGGAGTCAACTTATCTTTGCGAGGGCATCCTGATAGGCTACGACAAGAATAGCAAAAGAATCTCGTTGAACTCTTGTTAAAACTTTCATCGCCTTTATAAGTTTTCCTAATCGCAAGTTTAGTCTTATACTACTTACTCTGAGTACTTTTAGCCTACTTTTAGTTACTACCCCAAAAAAGAAAGTTTGAGCCAACTTTTGTTGAACCCTGATTCACACTACCCATTGTAGTTGCACTATGAGTGCCGACGTCACCCAAAAGTGTGAACTCTGAATACGAATTTGACCCAATGAAAGTTTTTTCTCTTTCTTTTTAGTTTCCCCGTGTAGTTTCTATGAATATATGTATGTATATCAGTAGATAGTGAGAGTATATTACATTTAAAGATCTTCTAGGCTACACTATGCAAAAAAGATGACCTTGACTAATGCTAACAAGAGCTATTTAGTATTGTATTTCTATTCTCTTGATAAACTTATGTGTAATCCAAAATTAGTATATATAATTACCTTCTATGATGTGAGTAGAGTCCCGTGATATGACCCTGTCCGTTGCAGCCTGGTGTTGGACACTTGGAAGGGTCTGAAAATATCCCAAGTGGAAACTAGGTTAGGAATTGAGTGAAAGTGAACTAAACAAGACAAGTCCCTCTACTCTATTTTGTATTCCAGTTTTCTTCTGTTTTGATTGATTTTTCTTAGGAATGTACATTTTTTCATAATTATACTGAAGTACAGTATTATTTAACACAGGTAGTATAGTTTTGGTACAAATACATATCAATAGTAGTATTTAAGGGTTTAAGTACTACTATTGATATAATATATACTTGAGGATAAGAGAGCAGGACAGGCAAAGACCAAACCAGACAGCAGACCCACCAACGCAACAACGCAACGTCAATTCTTCCAAAAGTAAAGGTGAAAAATGGGGAGAAAATAAGTTGGGAAAAGCAATCTCTCTTTCTACTCCAATTATTGCTCTTTTCTCCTCGATTGTTTTCCGATTTTTTCCCTTTTCCAACTTTCTAGTTCTAGACTTATGTTTTACCAACTGAACAAATGTTCCAGGTTCTCTTTGCTTATTCACTACGTATGTATGTACGTAATGTATATGTAAGTACTATAATATGGGTTTTGGGGAAAATATAGCCTTACTAAACTCTTTCGCTTGTTCACATTTACTTTCTAGGTAATAATGTAGTAGATATTTTCCCTCTCTTACAGATACATTAAAGATATTGAAAGGCTCAAATGAATGGGCTGGGTTGGGTTGGACTGAGAGTTAACTCGTGTTAGTGAGCTTACTAATGATAAGTTGCATGTGCTAGGAAGACAGCCAAACATACAATGCACGGGCAAAAAACTAAACAAATGTGTAACCCTCTAATACTAATACCAATAAGTATGAAAACTAGCAAGAGCAAACACAAATAGAAATAGCAAAAGCTCCTGGCAGTTACTTTTGCTATATGTAACTAGTATTCACTGGATTTCCAGTCTGGAGTCTCTGGACTAGAGTACTGGACCCTGACACATCCATACATCCATAGTCTGGAGTCTAGCTACATGAATCCTATTCGAACATTATATTACCAATAGTATGTCCAAAGTCTCATTTCTCCGAAATAAAGGCTTTGTATGACCTATGGATATTGCTTTCTCCATATCATATACAATAACTTAGGCATTAGGATGTAGTTCTTATATAGTGTCCATACATTTACTTTCCAAATAAACATTTCCTACCTACTAATCGTAATAAGTAATAGAATGTAGACAACACTGGTAGTTACGAGCTAAGTTGCACGTATTTTTCCAGCTGAGGGTGTCAAAATTAATTTGTCAGAGGGAAATGATTTATACGTCATGATTTGGCCAATAGAACATATCCTACGATACGAGTTACAAGCTAAACGATCCAGACGGGGTGAAACTTGGGTTAATTCCAATATAGGGATGGATAGAATTATAAATAGTAGGTATATGTAGTTACATAGGTATGATATAAGGATCTATACTTATGTTACAGAGTAAGGGGAAAGGAAAAGAAAGTTTTTCTAATCGTAAGACAGAAAAATATAACTGCCTCCTTCGATTTGATATTGGCAAAGTGATAGGCTCACCTACTCTATACGTATGTCATTCGGAACATGCTTTCCAGAAATCTAGTGATTGTATTGTTAGAAGTCTATTTAATAACCTTTTCACTGATAATACAGCTCGGTATATTATAATTCGATGCTCCCATCTGCATAATATTAGAAAAAAATGTCATAAAATTAGAATTGGAGCATTTTTTGGCTTCAAATTTACAAAGTGAAAGTTGTGAAAAATTCTATCGATAAGTTTAACTATATTTTAATGCTTTCACCGACAAACAAGTGCATGACTTATCATCACATGTATTAGATGCGTAACTTTCAAATACAAAATACTTTTATTACTGGGTTTTCAATGCAAGAAATACGGTAGAAATATTTAACAATTTAATATATTGTTGGTTGAAAGGGAGAAACGAATTTAGTAAAAAAATTACTAATAATTTGGTAGATGCCTCCTGGACAAAATAATTGTGTGCAACTGACTTAACACTTGTATTTGAGTAAGTGTACAATTCCCACAGATATTAATTAACCTGTGTATTATTACAGATGTAATGCTACGTACTGAAAAATAGTTTGTAAAAGCTAACCTATATATTTTCTGAACATAATTACCTACGTGATGTTATGATACGATAAGGGCCACATAAAAAGGTACAGTAATTACCTACGTAATGCATATACATAGTATATAAGCACTGCAATATTTATAGTCAGTACCATATTGTATAGTAGCACAGATATATTTAAGATATGTACGTAGTGCTAAATAAAGTGAACTGATATTGCGTGTATACGAAGAAGGTAAAAATGTTGTATAAGAATGCAGGAGCAGGTAATAATAATAGAGTGAATGAAGGCTGATATGGTGATGTGAGTGTATCAGGTGGGAAAAAAGAAGCAGACCAAGTAGATGCAGTGGACTGTAGTGCAGTGGATCTTACCTTTGGCAGTTCCACCTGGAGTTGCTGGAGACATGGTTCCGCTGCGCGAGGACTCGGATCCCACCTTTCCAGGATGATCCACCGGCGTCATTGGTTGCAGCACAGTGTACTGCTTGGGCGTCAATGGAGAGCTGGCAGGGCTATGATTGTCGACAAAGTCGAATGAACGCTGCTGCTGTTGTTGACTCTCCAAGTTATAGTATGCTGATGAGGCTGACGACGTTGACGAGAAGGCTGAAGCCGTATTTTTGAATTCGTAATAGGAGGATGCAGAATGATTCGGAGGATTTTTCCTTCCAGCAACTTCTTTCTCCGGAGCAGGAGCGACGGCTCCGTGCCGCTTCTCCTCTCCTGCTTCCATCGAGATCTCCAGATCTGCAGAATTAGAGTCATCGACCAATTCATTGAAATCCGGAGCGTAGGATTTCACCGAAACGGTGACATGAGACTTTTCCAACTTGTCCTGATGCTGCTGCTGGTGTTGTTGTTGTAAGTGTACTAAGTTGCTGTGTTGGATTTGATGGTGATGTGGATGTTGTTGATTCGGATGTTGCTGCTGATGCTGATGTTGGGTCTTTTCCCGTTCTGCTCCCTCTATCCCAACTGGAGCCTCCACTCGATTACTATTGGTATTATTAGAACTATTTTCACTAGTTTTCTTAGCATTTTCCATATTTGCTATTGTTGTTTCATTATTATAGTCATTATTAGTGTGTCTCATTTGGCTCTGCTGAGTGTGAGCGTGAGTGTGGCTCTCTGCTGTTGATGTCGTTCCTCCTGCTCCGGCTGCTGTTCCAGGTCCAGATCCTGCTCCTTTTTCAGCAGTGTTCGTGTCATTAGAAGTTTCCTTGGAAGGACTGGCTAGTTCATCTTTGGATGTAGCGCCAGGAGTTTTGACAGTTGGTGTGCTGGGTGCATTAGCGTTCCCTCCTGGATTATTCGCCTCCGCAGAAGAATCGTCCTTGCTCTTAATAGAAGTCTGCTGAGCAGGAGTTGCAGCGTTGCTACCAGCTCCAGAGTTATTATTGTCCTGATGGGATGTGATTTCGGCAGAAAGACTTCTGAGAGCTGCCTGCGTCTCCAGAACACACTTGTGGTACTCTTCCTCAGCATTTGCCACAGTGCCGTTCCCGTTTAATATTTGCAGCTCATTCTCATGACTGACTTTCACCTTTGAGTTTGCAATGGAGTTGGAGTTGGAGTTTGGATTCGAATTGACAGACGAAGAACTCAACTTGAAGGGATTTGGGATGGGAGGCCCTCGATTCGGAGTAAGATTGCACTGTGCATTCAGACTATTGTTGGCTTTTGAAGTTGGATTGCTATTTGCCGTCGTCGTCGTTGTCGTGCTGGATGAGGAGACTCGGCGCCGCTTATTGTGTGGCTCGCTTCCACACGGCGATGATCCGATGGATGATCCAGGGGAGGAAGAGGACGTATTGTTGTGATCTGGGCTCTTCCGGTGGTTCCGCGTCATGGCCCGAGTACCCATCACAATACAACAGACCTTTCACAGAACAAACAAGCAAAAAGTTTATCTGATTCTCTTACACAACTTTTCCCTTTCTACAGAATAGTCTCAAAACTAGAACTGCTGGAGAAAACTAGTAATGCTCATACTGTGTATATATTAGGTACATGCACTATATACTAAGATGCTATACATATATTCGTATAGAAAAGTTGTAAGCTACGCATACCTACTAAAATACTGTATTGGTATATACCATACTGCTATGCTGTCCCTACTTTTATAATACTTGTAGTAGTTACTAGTTTACTAGCACTCTATAGTTTGGTGAAAGATAAAAGTTAGTAATCCCTAGGTAAGTATGTACATATTTTACTTCGCCATAATTTCGGTAATCTTCGATGTGGTATGTGAGTGTGTGGTACCAAACTGTAATAAGTACCAAGTATTTAACATTAGGATAAAATTATATTCTAGTTATCTCTGTTGCTACCAATGCAGTCATCCGATTAATGCCAAATCCAATTGAATACCACCATTCTGTATATAGATATTTGGATGATATAGATATAGACTTCTACTAAAAACCATTTCATCTAATGTACATTTCTTAATTTTTCAAAACCATACTGTTTAACTATTGGTTGAAAGATGCTAACATCAGACAAATCGTGGATATGGTTATTTCATTTAGCAAAGCTCCCAAATCTGATGAAAGACGTATTTCAAAAATACAACATACGTATTTACAGATAGTTTTCACACAGAAAGGGAATTATGCTTTCACTATGGTGTAAGTTTACGCACGTTTTATGTGATGACTATAATAGCTTTTATGGTCATACTATTTATTATGTACAATAATTTCCTCCTGCTTAATGAATATGAACTATATATTTGCTTTAACAAAGTAAAACTAATTTTATTCGCTAAATATTATTTTAGCTGCTAATTTTAACGATAAATTGGAACTAATTGGTAATGCTTAATTTGCAGTTGTACCATAATTTACAGAAAGTTGATTTTAGAAAATAATCTTATGTAGAAAATGAATAATTTAACAGTAAGTACATACATAAAGGTAGTATATTTGTATTTAGGTGATATTGAGTTGATTGACTGTACAAGGAAAAGAAAGAAGGCTACAACATGACGTGGGATGATTTGAATGTTTAGAAAGTGTGAAAATAATTCATTGTTGAAGGGAAAGTTTAGGAAAAGTCGAAGAAAGGGAAGATACGTCTGCAGAATAGTAAGTTATCTTTTTGCCTTTATTTTATTATTATAGAGTTGGTGATGTGCAACCCTTTTGTTTAGTAGTTTGTAGCTACATCACTAACATCACAGACATAAGTAGAGATATTAGAGAATAATTGTAAATTGGAAGGTCGGCAACATTCGATAAACCAGAAGGAAATAAAGTTGGATAATGGTATAACGGTTGTTGCGTTGGCGGATGATACAATAATATTATGAAAGTAGCTGTAGAGCGAAGGTATACTACATCTAGATGTTATATAAGTCTTGTAAATGATGATAAAAGTGTATTTGTGATTGTGATATGAAGTTAGAAGAATGTGGACATTAGAGGAATTTATTTTCCGGTAAAGTCAAGAGGGTTAGTCACGCAGGGTGGAGTGAAGAATACAAAAGGGAATGGTGCAATGTGAGCCGAATAAAAAATGAGCAAGGTTTTCCCTCTAGTCTGAAAGAGGAGCTCATCTCATCTCTGCCGCATCCGCATCATCATCTCTCTCATCCTCATCCACAAAACAGACAGACACACAACCGATGATAATGTCTTTCCCTTTCATACCTATTTTTCTCTATGTATTTTTCTGTCTTTTTTTCCATTCTCGTCTTAAATTCACGTCAATCATCTCTTAGATCTTCCAGCCTCCCATGGAATCCAACAAGTGTTTTCCCTTTTTCATCTTATTCAACTACTCGACTCCACTCATACATCTCATCTTTTTTCACTACTTGACTTCACTTCACTTCCTATCTCGCTCCCATTCCACTGAAGAATGCCGCCTTCATGACTTGCACCATTTGTTCTCTGTCCAAAAAAACTCTCGTCATGGAATCAGTATTAATCTATTCAATGGAGTTGACTTTGACTCCCGACTCCAGTAGTCGACAACCAAAAACGGGAAAAACGCTCTGCCCTTCTCACTCACTCCAGTTTACTTTCACTTCACTATCCTCTAAGTAGTATTAGTATAAGTAACTGCATTTTTAGTAAGTGTGAACTTTTATACTATTTTCTATTATTCTTTCATACTTTTACACTTATTGATGTAACTAATAGGATATTATTATCCCCTTTCTTTATATTACTTCACTATAAAACCGAAAATATACTTATAGAAAGGCATATACAGATATCGGTTCGGTATCTTTCTCTTTCTCCCTATTACTATCAGTACATACAAATTGGGGTGAAGTGGGGAGAGACGATTTGTGTTCTTTTCTTATGTTGCTACTTTAGTATGTATTGTTAGTTAGTATTAGTAGGAAAGTAGTCTAATACTGTGTTTGGTCGGTGAACTGAACTGAACTGAAGTGGAGTGAGTGAGTAGGCTACTGTTGAACGACCAGTTGACTCCGGAATAAAGTAATCTCATCTAAACTCAACTGATCTGTTAACGGGAGGAAAGAGCATCATGAAAAGAGCTGGAGTCCAGTAGTCCAGTCCACTGGACAAAGCTACTCCCTATAATATTTAAGAGAATTGGATTCTCAATAAATTTGTTGGCATGTCCAAGGATGGGAGGACTAATGGACAAGTTCTCTGCTAATGGAGAAGTGGATGTGAACGTGATGGAGCTACTAGAGATCCAAATGGCTTCTATCTTTATTCATAAATTTTAGCCAGACCAGTCCAGGGAGAATCTTTCTTCTGCCTTATATACATATACATGAGAATGTTATACATTAAGTACGACTACAGTACACTCAACTTATCGTTTTAGCCTTCAGTTCAATTCCGTCATTCGGACTCTTCAGCTCACGAACCCTACTTATATTATTATAGCTTCTACATTATTACACTGACTGAACTGAATGAGTTAAGATGGGTTAGCTTTATGTTAGCATTAAGGAGGAAAAAATATCTAGCAAGGGTCGCATGTACGCATACATATAGAAAGGAGCTGGAGACTCAAGTGGAGTGGATGTGAGTGGAGACGAGGACGCGTTGAATATAAAAGGATTATATGGCTATACGCACCGATTTGTCGGCGAGGATGTCTTCACTTTGTGGACATTTTTCTTCACACTACACTAGGCTCGAGAAACTCTTTAGGATACACACAATAAAATCGGCTCAAACTTACATACAAGCTCACACATAAAATATCGGATCAACTTTCACCCCCACAAATCATAGAGAATTGAAAAGGCTCGCCCTGAAACCAACCCGTTTGCAAATATACGACTTGTAAACTTTCTCTCAATAGAAGCCAATCTCATAAATACATTTTAAGTACATATATAAGTACATATATACATCCTCATAGGTGCCTACTATACATGTAGAGAGTATGCCATGCTCTCTACAGAACATCGTGTCGTAGTCGTAGTAGAAGTTACATTAGGTACATTTATGGACATTCACTCTCCGGGTACATATAATAATATACATATATAAAATTCCAGACCATGCAGTAACATATTATTCCTATATTTTTATAGATTACAGAGAAAGTTACAACTGTGCTTGGCAGAATTTTGTTAGTATGTATGTTTCTGGATATTATAGTGCAGTGAGTTGAATTCCGTACCCTTCTCGGGTCGTACTGTGTAGAATAGAAACGTCAGTAAGGTATTCAGTGCCTGACACTGGACTGGACTCTGTTATGCTAGATGGATTATACACTTTAGCTTCAATGTGAAGGTACTAAGTAAGTACATAGATGTAGTATTTAAGTTAATATTATGCTGTGAGTTGTATAGCCACCTATACAACCGTATATTTATGTTGTTGAAATGGGCTGGACACCCAGCTAGGTTCATTTATTATCTCGTTCTGCTTCCCCGTCACACTTGGTGTGTCCTCGACATAATTCCTACTTAAGTAGCTAGTGGACAAACGTTACTCTCTACTAAACACTATAACGCTTTCACCAAATTATAACAAATTGCTTCCTGGCCTGACTGGACTAGCATTCCCGTAGTTTGCATTGCGCTCAAGGAAAAAATTTCGCCCTCCTCTCTTAATTAAACATTTACACACAAACTGAATTACATAGTATATACAGAAATTCAATATACTCAGATATCTGTATTCAAATTGTGTGTACATTTAAAATTCAAGCTAGTCAAATCAGTTTAAAAGAGAAAAGTTTCATCGCTTAAAAGAGGAAATTGAAAAGTCAATTAAAAGATTTGGAAAGAGTAAGAAAGGTACATAAAAGTGGAGATAAATAAGTAGAACAGTTAGTGTAGGTGTTCCATTGAGTAAGACGTAGGCGTGCACCTCCCTTCGTATTACCGTATTACATAGCAGTTTAGTTTATCAGTAGTTAGGAAACGAAGAAAATATTTTGTATACATATAAGGCATGGAGAGTGTGAGTGATGTGTTTTAATCGCAAGTAAACTAAGAGTGGAAGCTCTGGGAAAGGGAAGAATGTATCCATGTGATCTTTTCATTAAGACTTGAGGAGGAATGATTAGGAATTGCAATTAAGAAGGAATTTTTGCATGAGGGATCGAGAGGCTCTGCCCGTTACTTAGATTGGTCGGTCTAAGTGATGCATGTAAAAGTATAGCTAATAGTACGTACACGCATAGAAATATAAAGTGCAAAGTAAAGGAATATGAATCTGAGAATCTTCTCGTCTCTGGTTTCGTTTGGTTCATCTGTGTGCTTTGATCTCTTCATTTGCACTGTGAGAAGCGAGACGATTTTTATTAATTGGGCCGCTCTCTTTCCCTGCCTTGCCTTGGCTTACATTAGCTCACTTTTAGACTGACTTGACTCTCTAATCGTCTTTTTATGTCGTGGGGCTGGCTTGGCTGGATGTCGACTCAACCGAGTTATAAACTCAGGGAAAAAGAAATATATCCATGCAGCCAAGCCAAAGCAAAGCTTCTAGGAACTAAAGAATAAGAAAGGCAGAGAGCTACTCTTTTGATACTTCTACTATTTGTACTCGTACATAATACTTGCATATGCATATATCTGTATATTAAGCATTATCCTCTTATAGTATGTATATAAATTTGTTGAATGAAGGGGCAAAGTGAACTGAACTACATCTTCCTTCTTCTTTCTCTCACTCTTCTCTGATCGATACATTTCAGAGACTTTATCAAAACACTGGCAATCCTATGGGCATGAGGGAATGTAAAGAAGATTCATGAGAGCTAATTTAAATCTCCATCGATTCGAGTCTTTTTCTTAATTTCCCTCGCCTTCCTTCTGCTATCTCAATCTATAATCAGTCTCTTGTCTACTCAATATGCACAAAGCACGATTTACTTACGTATTTTCCTTTGCCTATACAAATACGGGCAATGTATTCACAGTAAATAGCTCTGATCTCTCTTTTACTTACCAAAGGGATAAATGCATAATACTGTATTGCTTTAACTTGTTTTTCGGATCGCATTAGCCACTACTAAAAATATGCTTCACTTTCTAATTCTATCTACAGATCCGAAAATTCATTAAGAAAGACATACATTATACGTAGTAGGTTTTCATTCAGTCGTATCTTTGAAAAATGCCTTAATGTATTCTTAATACTAATACAAATGCACTAAAAGTTATAGTAGTACAAGTAAATCTACTTTGGCATGTTTATAATCTTATTATATTTCTATTTTGAGATGTGTTTGAGATAGTATGTAGTAAAGTGAATCTATCTGTTCATGATTCATTAATATTAAAATAAACTGTTATATTGTACCCTAATCGAGTACACCTACTATGTGTATTGGCAGATAAATGTGTAGGAGACAAGATAGGATGGGAATGTCCAGGATTTTGTAGTTAGCCCGATTTTCTTATCCGAACTAACACAGTTGTATGTATAAGGTATTTATTAATGGCACATTTTGGTGAATTAGTATTTTATCTTTAAGTACTGTGTGCACGTTGGATTTGGGTTTGGCTAAACTTAAAGGAAACCCCACCAGACACACCAACGCAAGGCAAAGCAGTCATATAAATCTATATCCGTCTAATAATTGCAATTCCTTTGATATCATCGAGCGAATGAGTTGTAGCTTTGGTTGCTGGCATGCTTTTGCTTTGCCCTGAGTTGGATTTCCTTTAGTTAGTGAGTACTAGCATTTACCATAGTTAAGTTGGAGTGGAGTGGTTGTATAAGAGTCTCTATCATAATAACCTATTTTTGGATGGGAAGAAGAGGGCCGAGATGAGAGAGATTCTGGGAAGAGCTCGTCTTAATCGATTAGGCATAAAAACGACGAGGAAACTCATCTTGTATAATTACCTTCATAAAGATAAGAAAGAACTCTCCTTCATAACGAATCACATTCACATTGCAGTGCATTGGATTGGATTGTGAATGTTACTACGTATGTACTGGCTAGGTTGGGTTGCATTACGTTATATAACTTATTTATAGTATCTTATATACTAGTACAGATAGGAATAGTACGAAAGGCAGGGATCGGTTTGGTTCGGCCCACTGTTCTGGTCTTGTGCTATATTAGTATACTTAGGTACTTACTACATATATACATACATACCAAGGCCAAGCCAGTTCTTACTTACATTACATAGTTAGTGGATGTGGAGGAGTATTAAAGTTTTCCCAAATCTGAACGGCAATAAAAAACCGAGCAATGGGCACAAGAGCCGACATAACATAGCCAGCCATAGAAAGAGGAAGCTAAGCCCAATGATCATCTCTATTCTTCCTGCCGATGATTACAATCTTCAATTGAATTGCGGTTACACTTAAGACAAGACAATATTATAGTGATCGCAGTGAAAATAAAGGAAAATAAAGGAAATTGGTGAATAGTTGTCGTTGTCTGGCCTGGCTTGGCTTGAGAGAAGGTTGTTAAAAAATGAAGTGAGCTCAACCTCAGAGGAGAGGAGCGTCTCAGTCAATAATTCCCCTTCAAAATGCAATCTTTACGTTAAACAATGGAAAGGTTCCAAGAAATTGATCAAATTTAATTAAAACAGGGGATTTTGTTGAGAAATTAAATGGGCGATTATAACTGTGAGAGAGAGACTTACTTGCACTAGAGCAGAGTATATGTACTTACTACTTACTTACATTAGTAAGACTCATTCGCAACTCGAGGAAATATTAGGAATTGTGTAGGTTATGTTCTATGTATGGAGTATGGAGGATCAGTTGATGATAATGGGTGGTTTCATGATTTAGATATCCTATACAACATACATTTCATCGTATAGCTACCTATCCCAACTCTCTCCTCAATTTCTCTTTCCTTTCTCTATGTACACAAGTAATTCTACTAGATTACAAACGTTTGTATTGCACACTAAGCTATTCTGTACAGATATTATATTTGAAGAGATATTTCTTAGAATACTACTGCTTAAGTATGCTCCTTCCCAACATACCCATACCTATACTATAAATACGATACTACCAGACCAGGAGACACTTATTGCAAGAATATTATATTTGTATTTCAGAAGGATACATAGAAGATGAAATACCAAAGCAAGTGTAGAATGTACCTGAACTGCATTGAAATTCAGTATTCAGCTGTTGTATTGCATTAATACTATGTATGTAATAGTATGTATGTAGTACGACGGTATGTTACACACTTATTCTTAACCATCATGTATTGCACGTAAATAGAATACTTATGAATCTACGTATTATGTGTATAGTTAGATAAGTATTAGTAAACATGGTAGGTAAACTATAGCTACTAGCAACATATAATATCTCGTTTCGAAGGTTTAGTGAGATAATGGGAATTTGAGTGTTTTCCTATCCATCCCATGAATTTCTCTAGCCAGGCCAAGTGATTCCTTCACATTCTAAATTCTGAGTAACTAACGTAGTAAGTATAGCATTTCTCTAATACTTAAGAGAAAGTCCATATGAATCAACATACACGCAAAGAAATACAAATATTGTATGTATTATGTACTGTGTTTCATTAGTTCTACAATCTACAATTTCTGATTACTTACCATTCTTTAACAGGAATTATGAATTATAAGTAGGTATTAGTAATTCTCAAATGAAATTAATTCTCGAATATTCCGTGCTCTACGTCCCGATTAATTTTAGTGGGTATTAATTATTTGGTAGTGCAATTTAGACTATGTAGGTTTATTTGGACCATTAGTAATTAGTAATCAAATCGAATATTATATTCCTAATAGAATTTATATGAAGTACAGCATGACTTCAATAGATATTGATTGGAATTGGTTTTAATTTGTTGTGAAAGAAATTATGCATTTTGAATAAAATGGGGAGTTGGGGTTTGGGGGGGGGGTGAATTGAGATGTGTCAAGTTTTAAGTGAGAAGCGATGTCTGATGTCGTCAGAAGTAGTGCATAAGGAATCACTGCGAAATGAGTGCAGAATGAGAGAAGGGGAGGTCGGCGGACCCCAAAAGTTTTAATTAGATAGAAGAGTGCCAAGATTTATAGGAATAATAATAATGAGTCTCTCTCTGCTCCACTCGGTCGGTCGGTTCCTTCTTCTTTGCTTTTGCTTGCCTTTGCCTTCCCTTTCCCTATGGCTTGGCTATGCTTGGCTCAATGCTTTTGCTTACTGATACGTACAATGCATTCTACTATTCTTCTTCTTCTATATACCTCCCTCCAGTTTACACAGTCTTCCACACAAAATATACATATAAGTGTAAAATACCAGGAGAAATGTTTTAAGTGCTACGGTATGGTATGGCTATGGCATAACACACTACTGTACTTTTGTCTTTCACGATTATACATACATACATATACGAACGTACATGCCACACCACACCATGCTACACCATACCACTATCTGCAGAGATTTCATAGTTTTCCATCTCTCTCTCTCTAAAGTAGTAAGAACATTGTGCACAGATAGAAGAACGTAACAACAACATTCGAGATTCCTTTATTAGTAAGTAAAGTAGTACGCATATAATGAAAAGTAAGTTTGGCTGCGTTATTTCTCCTTTCTTGCAGTTCATATACTCACTAATACTTTGTATATATCTACAATCTACCCACTACTACTAGGTACAGTGGAGTATTCTTAACTTTGGCTTGCCTCTTATTTTCCCCAAGCCAAACCACACCAAACTAACGTAACGTCACATCACACCATACCAAATTTACACTAGAGACTGCATGGGAAGTTGAACTACTGTGCTGTGTTTGGGCTCTGCTCTATTTTGCTTTGTATCTTCTAACTTTCCTCTATAGTACTATACTTGCCCATATAGATATAAGCTGTCTCATGTACTTTTACTGTAGTGTACTCTAGTTCCATTCCAGTCTTACTTATTCTGGTTCTATTGTGAATGTGAAGTTCAGTTGAGCAGAGTTCACTGGAGTTTAGATGCACTGCACTCTTCCCTTAACTTTCATTTCATTTCTTTCTCCAGTTAAAAAATCATCTCTAACTCCAACTCCTAGCCAAGGACTCTGTACTTTACTTTACTTTAGTATACATATATAGTGAATGAGCAAAGCAGAGCTAACGTCCCCACGCAAGCAACGCATTTCCCCGGCTTGACATTGTCTTCTGACTTGGCCATTGTTCTGTAGTGATTTACTATAATAAGCCTAACAAGTATATAGTACAGTACAGTGCACAGTAAGTATTTACGGTTATTATGTACTATGCACTATATACAGATATAGAAGCTTATTAGTTATTTTATCCTTTGAATATAGTTACATGCAATGCATTCATATATAAATACATAAGGCTATACATGTATGGAGTATTTGTACAGTACAGTACAGTACAGCACACCAAGGCTGTAAACCCTCACCCTAATCACTACCACCTTTGCATTCACAATTTACCACTTTATTAAGCTACACTTGCATTTCTCTGACTTCCTTTCACACTACAACAGACAAACAGAGGAGAGCCACTTCATTTCACTTTTGTTTACCAAGGTAAACCGAAACCTCTCCTCTTCACGATCAACGCTAACCAAAACAAAGCCCTTTTCGGCTCTAACTATTTTCTCCGGGGTTTATCCATCCAATCCACTTCCTACACACAACAACCAAGTCTCTAATACATTGACAAATATTATATTAACCCTATACTGTACCTTCTACCTACCTTTATTAATAGTATTACTAGCTATTATGTTGCTCTAATTCTAGCATTCTGTATTTCTTATACACTAACAGCATCATATCATTCATAAAATGACGGTGTTCCAATATTATTATGTACTACTGGCATTATTGTAAAGGAATTGTAATAATATTGCATTTGTGTGCAAACAATGAGAAAGGAAAGCATTATATTTAGTATACCTAGTAGAGTAGAGTAATAATTTCTCTACTGCAGGACAAAGTTTGAAACAAATAATGGATTAAGGGTTGTAAGAGTAGGCAAACATATGCTCTGATTTGTAATGAGATATCCAGATAAGTAGAAACACCGCAGATATGCATATTAACATTATTCTAGCAATTTCTAGCACTTGATCCTGTTGTTCCTCGAGCTCATTCATCCGTCTATTCATCCCAGTTCGTTTTGACAAGCCTTTAAAGTAAGCGTAGGTAAGTAAATCAACTTATTGTCCTCCATTATATCATTTTACATTATTATTGTATGCAAGTGCCTTAGTTACTCTATTTCAGCACTAAATTGGATTGCTATCTGGAAGAACTCTAGGTAAGTAGCAGTAAGTAGTGCAGTATATAGAAATTGAATGTATTTATGTACATTATGGTGTTGTGATTCTGTCTGAAGGAGTGAGTGAGTGAGAATAGAATGCGGAAGAGGACGAGTCGCTTGGAGGGAGTGAAAAGAGAATAGAAAAGCATGAAAGAAAGGAGAAAGAAAGAATTGGAGGGTGCATGCATGCATGCAGCCCATAAAGTTGACATTAAGTGACATTAAGAGGGCTTATCGTGTAGCCGACTTGATGCGATGAATTGAGACGGGCAATTTTTCAACGGAGGTGCTTGGGCTGGGTTACGAACCATAGATAACTATAAGTACTCGCTCACTCACTCTCAAATACATAATATATACAGGCTAGAGTTCAGGGCAAACCAGAGCAGGGCAGAGGAGCTCCACAGATAGATTTTAGTTATACTGAAGAAATCCCAGTTTCACAATGTGATAAATGGTATGACGCAACACCCTTACCTTCACATGTCAAATACTCTATTAATTACAAGGTAGCCGCACATCAATTACTAAAGCTTCAAATGAAAGCAGTAGCCAAAAGCCAACAGGTGAGAATTGATCTAGTTTATCTCTGTTCACATCAATGTAACTGCCTCCGCTTCATTTCATGGAAAATGGTAAAATTAAAAAATATGCTGGATATAGAAAACATTTTAAGGAAGATTATACTTATATTAATACTTAAACTGCCTTAGAAAATCAAGTATTTTTGTAGATTCCATATCTGTATCAATTCTGTGGTATGTGCAGCTTGGCTCTCATAATAATACTGTAACAGACTACTACTACATTCAGTAATAAATATGTTGTGTTATAGTTTATTTTTCCTTTACATACATGTAGCATAAATGTTAAACTTTATGCGTTTAGGTGTCTACTATGTGTTAGGGTTAGTTTACTATGTATATACATGAAAGTTATAGCTAGAATAAGTTTGGATTTATGTATATGAAGTGCTGAAGCTGTTAAAAACGGAAAGGAAGGTAAGGTGGTTGGAGAAGGATAAAATCTGCTCACTCCGACTAACAAACCTAGTGTTACATGTTTTGTATAAAATATAAACGTATTCCAGTTTGCTTTGGTCGGGTCTGCTCTGGTCTGCCCTTGGCTTTGGCTATCTAAACTATTCTAGAGTTCTTATTCTTACTAGCAGATCACATGGTGATGAAATCTTGCTATCGTACTTAAAGTAAGGAAGGAGGTGATGCAGGAATATAATGTAATGCAATGGAGTTTTCTGCTCTTGGAAACTACAGATATAAGTACTACAGGAAGAATGTTATATGCTCCCACAGCCTATTGATATGAGAAACTTTTGAGAAGTCAACGTAAAGAATCCATTATGGGCAAAGTTTATGTAGTTTACACCCATAACAAGTAGGTGCTAAAGAGAGTGTCAAAAAGTAGGTGAATGATGTTTTCTCCCCTTAAAAGTTTCACCGTATACAGTACCTAGTATTACTGTAGTACTACCTAGCCATAATGTACTGGGGAGTTTCTAGTGAAAGTACAAATGTTTGTTACATACCTATGTACGTAGGTACGTGATGTTATGTTATGTTTGTAAATACTTTACACAGTTCATACTTGTGTAAATCTTTCATGCTTTTGTACATAGGTAGTATATTTTGTCCACAATTGACATTCACAGTAGAGATACAGCTAGAGGAAATGATTATGCACCTAACGTAAGTTGAGTGAGTGTGGTGTTAGTGTTAGTGTTGGGTTGATGTAAATATCTGTATTCTGTAGTATGTAGATAGGTAAATATGTGTGCATGTGAATGTGAGTGCGTGAATGTGTTGTAAATAGACGGAGTGAAAATAGAATTCAGTTCAGAGAGAGAGAATAATAAAAATCCCTGTGTTATGTTGTTGTGAAGCGAGAAAAGAGAGAGTAAAATAGGCGAAGAGAATTTGAATAGCGGGGAATTGAATAGTTACTTGACTATACATACATACTACATACTGTACTTACATGTACTCTGTGAATTTGGTTAAAAAGGCCTATAGCCATGTTATATTACTATTATAAGGTGCATACATGGAATTCAATATACATAAAGAGACAGTAGTTGTAGTGAAAGGCTGCTTTCACCTTTGAAATTGGCCTGATGTGATAAAAGAGAAGACGCGACAGAGAATGAGGATGGAGGACGGAGGAAGACATGTGAATATGAAGAGGAGCCCAATTAACATTTTAATCCATCCTCAACCCCAACAGAACAGAACACATATGCAAAATAAATCAGAGAGCTGTTGATATTCAAATGGAGTCATGTTATGTTGGCCTGGCCTGGCATTGCTTTACTGCTTTCCTATTTGATTTCCTTAGTCGTTTAGTTGAAATGAATTGAACTGGATTCTGGATCTGGAATCTAGAACTCTAACTAGATGTGTAGCAAATATGTATATAGAGTGGAGAAATATTGTAGCTGTCACATCAGTTCAGTTCAGATACTTGTCTATCGCTAACTTGTGCTTGTGGTGTGGTCTGGGTTTGGGTTCTATCTGTCTCTCTGTGTAATCTATTCTATTTATTTGACAAAATTCTAGCCTCTTACACTGTATATACGCAATTTGATTAGCTAATACATTATAGTACAACTGGAGTGACATGGGTATTTAAATAGTGTGAACCTATGTGTATGTTCGTTAGTAGAATTAGATGTTTCTAGTATGATTCTAGATTCTATGATAAACTAAATGAATGCTGTATTTGTAGTATGTAGTTATGTAGGTTATGTGGTTGTGTGTGATGTGGATTGAGTCTGAATCTCTGTATTAGGCAGAGAGAGGCATTGAAGCGTGTAGTAATAACATTCCTGCATAGATTTGCGTTGCTTATCGAAAAATCAGATGCTGGAAATGAATGAGTGACTGTATGCATACCGAGAGTATTATAAGCTCTTGCTAACCCTCAGTAAGTGAGTAAGGAAAGGAATGGTGGGCTAAGTAATCCACATTTTTAGCTCACAATGCGCCACGGTATAGAAAATTAAGAGAGTAATTCACGTCGCTCTCTCTCGTTTGGAATTTTTCCATAGTACCATATAAGTAGGGTCTAAGCTTTAGCTAAGTAAAGCAAAAGCTAGTTGAAATCTGGTATAATATGTATATTTGGTAGCTAAGTTAGTTTAGTAACTTAGTTAGATAGAAATAGCATATATACTGGAAGGAGGACCGCATAGCTGCAGTGCGTTACCAAAATTAGCCCATATTCATTCATTTCCCTAATGAAATCAGGAGGAGGGAGGCTTGGCTTCTTTTACTGTATCTACTCTCGTGGTGCTAGATTTTTATAGCATCCATCCTTCTAACTATTTCTAATACCTATATATACTATGTATCTGCTATCTCGTTTGGTTTATCTTGTCTTGGCATGAAAAACACGGTTAGAGAGGGGTTAGAAAAACCTCGAGCGACAAGGACAAGAAACACACACACTAAGTAGAAGCCAGCAGGACAAAATAGTGAGACTAGAATGAAAAGAATTTTCCATAGGAGGAAAACAAGACGACGAAGAGACAAATTGATTTTCGGATGGAGAAGCGGCACGGCAAGAGAAACAAGAACAAGAACAACCAACACGGACTAGTTAGTACTTTTACTTATAATACTATGTGTGACTTGACTTGACTTGACTTGCTTTGACTTTGAGTTTATATTCTAAGAGAGCTACTACTTACTACTACGGCTATTTGTAACAGTATAGTATTACTTAAACAAGGGAAAGTCTATCTGTGACTTTCGTGCATTGCATTACATTAGTTAGGTTTAGGTTTAGGTTAGTATTGGTTGGGATGTGATGTCCTTCCCGTCCCGTTTGCATTCGAATGAGATTATATGTACATGAGGAGACGTATAAATTAGATGAGGACCAATGTCCATTCATTCACACCCATTAGTCACATTAATAGGGTCCTTTAATTTTAGCGAGTGCTAGTGCTGATGTGATGCTGGGCGAGAAGAAGAGTAAGTATAAGTAAAGTAAGTGCTTCTTCCTAACACTACTAAATGTATGTACGTACAGATATCTACTAAATAGTTGCTAAACCCTAGCTTGGCGCCTAAAGACCAGCACCAGCTCAGCTCAAGTGTATTCACAAATAGTTAACTCACTAATACTACTTACTCTCTCTCTCGGGTCGAGAAAGTCAAGTCGTGGGTATTTGTTGTAGTAATTGTATGTATAGTTATATAGTAGTGAGTTAGTAGTTGGCTTGCTTTGGCTTGGCACCTCTAGTCCCATTAAGCAACATGGATTGTGTGCAAATTGTGAGTGAGTGTCAGAAAACGTGTCGCTACCCCAACTTGGCTCATACACCGTCTTGCGCTTATCCGATAAATTAAAACCGGTCTAAAAGTGATTGCCGATCCTCATTCCTTTTTGCTATATCTGTATGTACATACATAGTAGGTATATGCTTAAATAGGGATGTAGTTTGACAGTAGAACAAGAACAAGTACAGTGCCTAAGTACTACTGTAGTATTCCATCCAACCAACTAAACTAAAGTAGTTATGAGACACGCTGCAGTCCGCTGCACTAAACTAGTAAACTTACTTACTGCGACTATTAGTAAGTTTGTTACGACTCCAACTCTCCAACTCGCTCCTTTGCTTTGCTTCGCACCGAAATAGAAGTTGCATTGCATATCTGAAACTCAACTTGACTTTCTCTTCTCGAACTGACTGTCTCTCATTTTCATAACCTACGACCGAAACGAGCACATTGATCCCGAACGGCCACCAAGTCACGATTTTACATAAACTTAATAAACTTGTAATCGTTCAACGTGCTCTCATCACTTTACTCAACTTTTACACTATTGGCCCTATCACCTCTCATGCACACACGCACACATTTAAATCCCGACCCCTTGCTTCATCTAATGTGAGATGGACGTGAGTTGCTTACTATTTCTTCCCTCTATCTATTTTACAACAAATATTATGAAATGAAGCTCCTCATTTGTGTAATGTGACATAAATAAGACAAATTCGCATATAGTAATTGTAGAACTGTCATGGTCATTTCCGTATCTCATTATCCAGATGCAATTACTATAACATAATTATTTTACTATTGCATTTCCCCCTTACTACATACGTAATTCAATACTTTACCATCAAAAAAGCTATAAAAATCTTTTAGCAAAAAAATAATTTCTTATAAATAATAAAAATAAAGGCATAGAAACGTACATATTATCCTGTAGGAATGATTGCTTATAATTAAGTTAATTAAGAAGCTTACGCTTAGCTGAATGTTTTACTTACTACAATATTTGTATTTGTGATATCTGCCTTAGTTATAGTAAATGTACATCCCATAAGACTGCAATTTCGGTCGCTATACGAATAATGTGTGCTGGCTGATATAGGAAATGTTAAAAACAAAATTTTAGGAAATGGTTACCCTTTCAAAGACCAAGCAACTAATTTGTTTGAGTCCTTGATTATGTATTAAGAGTTTGAAAGCAGTAATTTCTAATAAAGATATAGCTATAGGGTGTTTCCGTCAATTTCTCTGTAAAAAGAACATTGAGATTGGAGAATAAATGAAGGCGGAGTATTTAGTATTACTTAAGTAGATATTAGAGTGTTGGCTGATTCTTCTCGAGTATAACTGACTGATTGTGAATGTAGATTATACAATACGTAGTTGGTGCCTTAGGATACCAAATATATAGTTATTTTGGTGATCTACTTATACGCAATTAAAGAAGGAGCTCCTGCTTAAATATAACAGAGAAATATATTAGTGGAGTGCATGTGAGTTGATTTGGTTGTGTGTAAGTGTAAGCATGTCAGTATGTACATGTATATAATGTATGTATATAGGGAAAGCAGATTAGTGTGAAAAGTAAGAGGAAAGTAAGGAAGAAGAGAGTGAAGGAGGCAGAGTGAGTGTCTTTGTTGTTGGAAGACGATGGCTAATTGAATGCATTTTGAGAGGGAGAGTAGTAGGCATACATAGGTGCTTCGGGTTCTGGATCTCCATTCATTTCCGCATTGACAAGTCTTTTTAGGAATGTTCCAGTACGTGTGAATTAAGGGAGAGAGTCGAGTTGAGCAGAACAGCACAGAACACTGATCTTGAAAGCATGGAAGAGGAGAGTGAAGTATAAAGTATAAAGCAATGCAATACAGGCTAGGAGTGAGAGTAAAGTAAAAGGGAAGCTTAAGCTAAGGCTAAGCTACTATATATACTGTACTACTTGCATATAATGGTAGAGAGATCTAAATGGAGACCAAACCAAGACCAGGCGTCATCCAAGAGGATATCCACAGAAAGGCAGTCACTAAGCATAAAGAAGTGAAAAGGGAGAAATAGTGCTATAGAAGAGAAGAGAAGTGTGAGTAAGTGAGGAGAGTTAAGTTAAGAGAGCTCGAAAGACAGAAAGAGAAAAGAAAATGGGAAGGAGGTGGATGGATGGAATGGAGAGGAAAAGAAAATGCGGAACCAGAACAACCAGAAAGGCTCTGTGGGTTACAGAAATGTATTCCAAGATTTCCACTTAATTTAGCAGAGAGAGACGGCCTGCTAATGAGTTTTGTGCAATCTAACAGAAAAAGGAACCCCTGCCATACATATACGAGTAGTACATATAGTATGACGAGTACATACATTTGCTTTCCTTTCCTCCTACATACATTCATAGCAGAGCAATAGTTCAGTTCAACTCATTCAGTCAACCAGCCTAACTCAAACTCTACATCTCCTTCTGCTGAACTGAAACCGAAATCCAACCCGGACATGACATGACAGACCCTACTTTCCCCACTCCTCCCCAGTTGGGGTCAATTGAGATAACTCTCTCGGTTATGTACATACTTCTCGACTCTCAACCACTACTTATTTAACTGCACACAAAGGAGCGCGACATGACAAGACACAAATATTACATTTTATGGATACCATCGCCGCACATTGACGAAAGATTGTATCTTACATCCACACAGTCGTCCTTGTATTCCCCTATTATGCCGTCACCGTAGTATGGGACCTCTGAACCTTTGTCTATACGCATTACAGAAGCTCATTTTTGATTTATGGATATGTGGGCTATTTTGTTTTGGCTTTACCTTGTTTGATCTTAATAAATAACTAATGTACATAAACTGATATAAATGGATTTATTCTACACTCTCTTAGGAAACGTAAGGCCTTATGGCCGATTGGTCGTGTGCGCCCCAATTATATATCTACTGATGTGCATAATCTTTTGGAAGACAGAGTTCTAATTATTATTATTTTAGTGGTACATTAGTTGATATACAAAATGCTTTGGTTAAGAGCAAAATTATTTACTGAGATAGTTAATCTTTTTAGATAGCAGCACGCTTTTAAGGATTCATAATCTATTAACAGCCATTTCAAGAAGAAAACCGCTAAAGCCTAATATTGCCATATATTTAATAAGTATCTTAAATACGGGGCGGTTGATTGTGAAAAGAATCAGAACGAAATATCACAATGGAAGCAGCTTAGCCAGACTAGACAATATTAGATCAAACCAAACCACAAAACGTATCAACCACATCGGATACAAAAGAAAAAAAAAGTAAATCGAGCAATTTGCAAAGGATCCATCACAAGGAGGAGGTGAGTAAGGCTGTGAGATTCACATCACATTAAATGAGATTGAGAACAAAATGAAACGTACATAACATAACACACTGTACATATTAGGTAAACAGATATCCTACTTACCACTAGATATGTTCTGGGTACTGGATGCCTAAATACCACATCCTTAGTACGTATGTACATACAGATAGATATTTCAGAAACAGGAAAGAAAAGGATGAGAGTTTCGGAAGGCCAGACGGAACTAACGTAAGTAAACGAAGTAGCTATCTCTACTGTCTCTATCTTAAGTAAGCTGATAGGAAAATAGGAACGGAAAGGTTATCTACTCCTACTTCTACTTATGTAGGTATGTACTTACATAATATCGCAAAGCGAGTGGAGTCTCATCAGCAACATGCTCACTAGACACTCACTCATACACGCTAATCGCTTTCTGGAGAGGGAATCTCCTCTTATCCAGCCAAAACCTATTTCATACTTACTAGGTAATACTATTTACTTGCTAGATAACATAGGTATTTAGATTCCTATACGTAGTACACAGTTTTGAACACAAAAATGATCCTTCCATAAGGCTACCACAACCTAATAGCCGTAGCATGCAATGCCATGCTACGCAGGCAAAGGCAGGCAGTCAGAGTCAGACCATCGCCTCACACCGTAACAACACTTGACTATTGCTATCACCATAGCCATTTCGTAAGTACACCAGACCAGACCATACGATACCAGAGGAGATCAGAGCACAGAAGAAGAGCAGAGCTTAAGTATTACAGGAGCAGGAGAAGGCTAGGCGAAATGCAATGTAATGTAAAGTAATGCCATGCGATATCCAGCACCCATTTTATGAGAGTACAGGATGCTGCCTCATAAAAGTGCTTCACTACCAACCACCCATTCCTTCAATTAATATATTTTTGCACAGACCTACTCAACTCAAGCTGAGAACATCATCGATCTGATCAAATTCCTTTAGTGCAGTAGTACATTACATTGTATGTATTAGTATTTCTATTTCTTCCTCTCTTCTAGCTTTCATTTGCTATTATAATAAGTTAAGTAATATTGTACGCACATAGTAGATATAGTACAGTATTACATAATGTAAGTAAAACTATATCAAACATGCAGCTGCTTCCCTTACTTAAATGCATATGTACATACAATGCTTGCTCAATATAATTTTTACTAATATAGAGATGCGGTGGAATGATGTGGTCCCATTACTAATATAGGATAGAGTGTATATGGACGGGGCAGAAGCAGAAAAGACGGTTAAACATAAAGTGAGCATTATGGGATGATATGACTACTTACTTATATACTTAGCAAATAATATTTACTAACTATCTGTATCTGTGCTTAAATACATATGGACTTGTGCAGTGGTAAGTAGTATTTGTATTGTAAAACGTAGTGGCAGAGATAGAGACAGACTTGACTTGTCTCTTAAAGTGAGTTGGGGATCCCAGTAGGGAAAAACTTATCTCTTCATCGTCCTCCCTCAATAATATTCCCTATAATTACCATTGAGGACGAAAGGAAAGTAGAGTGAGATGGATTCCTTCCATGGCATCTCTTTTGGCTTCGTTTAGCTTCCTTTGGCTTGGCTTGGCCACAAAGCAAAGCAAAATGCCTTTAATGTCATATCTTATCTAACTGGCGGAGCTCTCGACTCTCATGTACTAAAATATGTACATATCTCTCCTCTATATCCCCTAACGGGTGAGAATGAGTTCCTTCTTCAATTCACAATTCTCATCCTCACTCTTTGGGTGTTTAACTCTGTAAATGTAGACGGTAGTGAGCTCTTCTTGTATTGTGGTGTGGTGTGATCTCTCTCATCTCTTATGAACTTTGGTTAGGTACTTATTACTTGAGTCTACTAATATATACATATTTTGTACTAATAAGGAAGAACTAATGCTAGGAGAAGGGAGACAAGACAAGGAGACACTATCTAAAAGCTATAATGTGTACCTACAACTACGAGAAGAAATGGGATGCTACATCGTATCGTAGTTATTACATTGCTTGCATCCTATTATAAAATTAGGTTTAGATGATCGTTCTACTTCCATATCTTGGTACTTTTAGTTTGTAAAACCTATTTATAGTTTTCTCTTAGCATTTGTGAATCTATTGTAGTAGGAATATTAGAATGATGTAGTTGTAGTAGTATAATGAAGAGAGTGGAGTGGAAAGAAAGTAAAATTGTGTGTCTTGTCTTGTCTTGGCTTGAGTTGGCTTGGCTTGGCCTGGCCTGGCCTTATGCCCTGCAGAATTCCGAGACAACTTTATAATATTAATCGTAATCACATCACCGCACCGTTTTGTGCTCTTAATATAATGTAATGTGAGTATCAGTAGAGTTTGTAAGTAAGTAGTAACTAGAATGAATATGATATCACATCATGGAAGGAATTCGAAGGATGGCTGTCAGTGGAAAAAACCAGTGGGAAGCCCGCTTTTCATTAAAGTTTTTAAAAGTCTTGAGGGCTGATAAAGTTTAAAACGTGTCTAATTTCACTGGCATCTCTAGTTAGAGAAAATCGGAGAGAGTTCAGTTCAGTTATGTACAGTAGTTGCTAGTCCTGGAGAAGAGAGAGGCGAATTGATGCCCAACTCAAGTATTCAACCATCTAGCCATCCCAAACCAAACCAAACCACTTTCTCTCTAATTCACTACGTAAGTAAGTAAGTATATCATAGTTAGTACATTGTAAGTAAGTAAGTAACTAAGTAGTCGAGTTAGACGAGTTCTAAGTAGAAAGATACATACATAAGTACATAATATGTATACATACTTACATACATACCTACACATACACTAACTACATAACATACATACATAATAAGTATTAGTTAGTTAGGAGGTTAGCATTTCCCTTCTCCTTAGTAACTTAGTAATGCACTAGTTAGTCTAGCAATGAAGTCTTTTTAGTCTTGCTTTTGCTTTCCGTTCCTAGTGTACTAGTGTACACACTTCACTACACCACACCACATAGTAGAACAGTACACAGACAGAAGGAGAGAGAGCTGGGAGTCCTCACGCTTCTTTTCCCCTTACAGGCTCATACACTTCTCAATTATTTAAAACTTTATTACAGCAACTCCTTGCTCAAGCCCTCAAAAAATTAACTCAGCTTCTAATGAATCCCATCGAATGCACTAACCGCATCCGTCAAAGGAAAAAGCGCAATGTGTGGGGTGTGCAAAAGAAAGGCGAACAAGTTATGTACACTCTCTCTTACACTGTTACCTACTTACATAACATACTACTACGTACTGTAGTGTTATGTTATGTTATGTTACGATACAACAAACGAGTCAACTGAACCAAAGAGTGGAGAGTTTACAGTTTATAGTACACCTAGTGCTCAATCTCAGTTCTATATATTTATGTATACTCATTTACTTTTATATACTATGCACCAACAATCAGTATTCAATATGTATGTTCTACAATATGCATAAAGGAGAATATATTAAGGTAAGCTAAATACAAGAATTCTTCAAGTATAAGTCCTAATACTAATAATAATGCAAGTACACACGCTATAGGTATGCATATGCATGTATATAGTAGATAAGGATTCCTATCCTGCACTAGAAAGTTTACTTTTAACATTTTAACGTTTTTCGTGGGGCTTAAGTTGTTATGTTGTGATATGGTATTCCTTTTATGTGTATTACGTAATATAGTAACTGGAGGAAATATAATAGAGACCACATCTATGATATATTTAGTATAGTGTACTAACTGAGTTAAGTTGCACCCGAATCAATGTATTCGTAAACACAGTGGAGTCGCTCTCTCAATCCAAATGGGAAACTTAATTGAGATTCGAGGTTTTTACCCTGTTTGGAGCCATCGCTAACTTGATTAACCCTACAATTTAATTTTGCACACAAAGTGCTTAACATCCTTCCGCCGGGCATTTCTAGACTACATAACATACTACTACACTTTCTCTGCTCTTTTACTACAGAACACTAGGATTCTCTCCTTACGTTGGCATGCATGCATGGCATGGAGTTGCTGAAGGAATGCTTTCTTGTCTACACTATGCACACTATAGTTGTGCACAAAATACATACAAGGATACTACAATACATGCTCTACTCTAGTAGATTTAAATGAGAATCAGCGAATTTTCTACTATAAACCGTAAACGTGCTGATCAGTATGTACCTTGTATTTACCTATGTATAATTTGTTCCTAGTAGTCTTTCTTTCTTCACTGCCACGGGAAAAGAGACCAAAATTCAGGGCATGCATTACGTACAGCGTTGTACAATACAACACCCAGAGCTAGATCAACCTATTTTGTATTATGAGCAAGAAGTATCTGTGTGTGGACTCGAGTAGTTAAACAAGTTAGCTCACTCTGTTCTACCATTCGGAAGAAAAAGTCAAGTGGAACTTTTTTGTTTTTGAATGCTGAAATGGTTGTGAAGTGTAAGTAGTCTGTAAATGGTAGGAGTTGAATAAAATTAGCTCAAGTGATTCCCTGCAGTGAAAAGAAGAGTCAGAATTAACTCATACTGTATTTGGGTAGTTTACTTTACTTTACTACTTATTCCTTGATAGAACAAGAAATAAAGTGTACTGAAGTTAAATATGAGGGCAAATTGAGCTTTGAAACTACACTACATGGTTATCGTTAGTGTCTTTATGCGAATTATAACTATACTTAATTGCTAACAATAATAAATGTGACAGAATGTTATTACACATGTTGTATAGACCATAGAGGTCAAAAGAAAATTGGGACATGTTATTCCTGTATATTTATACAGATAGGGCTGCTTTTGTGTATAAAATAGTATTTAATTTCAGGCTCAGGCCAGAAGTCAAAGCTGCATAAATAGAAAGCCGCTTTTCTCTATAGAGCTCCTAGCTGTGTGTATGTTTATTGTAATAATGTTGTGATGCAGTGATAGTGCTAGTAAGTAAGTAGTTGAATGGGAATCCTTCTATTCATTCACTGTTGTCTGGCGTGGTTTGGTTAGGTTTGGATGAGAATAAAATGTCAGTTGTGATAAATCGGGTATTAACTCCTTTTCTCACCAAACCATTCTTTCCTCCTTCTCACTTTTCTCCTTTTTTCATTGCGCCCTCACAATGCTCACTCATTCATTCACTCCCGTAGAGAAAAAATTATTCCTCCGTAAAAGATCTCTGCTCTCAAGTGGAATCGAAACACAAAACGTTCATTATGTGCCTCTCAAAATTAGTCTCTGCTTTCCTATTGATTTTTACATTTTCCTTTCCCCAACCATTTACATATTGTACTTTACTGCTACCACCCTAACTTACGGGAGCTATTTGTCCTCGTCTCTTTCTTTCTTCTAGTCTTCAACACTAACAATAAGTACAAATACTAACTA
Organism: Tomocerus mixtus; assembly: GCA_034694165.1. Taxonomy (NCBI): domain Eukaryota; kingdom Metazoa; phylum Arthropoda; class Collembola; order Entomobryomorpha; family Tomoceridae; genus Tomocerus; species Tomocerus mixtus. Next base: position 41,001 of record JAQFYC010000842.1, read on the forward strand.
CTTACCTTACTTACAAATTCAAAGCTCCCCATCTGTACAAAATGCTTCTCATCTTTCGTTGACTTCTTTCTTATCTTGTCATTCGTTGTGTCTATCTTTCTGTAAGTTGTACTTATTACCTTGTTGCATAATATTTTCTAAGTTGTGTAGATACTATTATACATTATTTATTTGCTTTCTCTTGCTTTCTCCGCTAACTTAAGTAAATTAGTATCTATAGCTACACAGTAGATATACAATAGTAGCTTTTATTTTACTGTTGGCAAGATATTTACACACAATACAATACAGATGAAATAGACTGAAGCAGAAAGAGAAGGTGCATGTCCTGAGTCCCTGAAAGATGGATGTCTTTGACAATTTCCATGAATTAATTATCTCATTCAATTCCAAAATGTAAATTCTATTCATTGTCATTCATTGAGGAAAAAATTCAATAGTTTTTCCAATTAGTTCCTTAATTGATTGATTTCAAATTCAATAGGGATGACTTAGAAAATACAATTATTCGGTACCATACAGAAGAGTAAGAAACAAGTTGGCTAGATGAACTGTATGCAAATAATGTGGTGGTGCATATAGAATAAATAGAGTTTATAAACCTAAAGATTTTTCAACTTTAGGGACACATACAGAAAACAGACTACCCAATCCACGTCACGTATTTATGACTTTATTAATTTTGATTCTGCTGTATACATTAATGAATGCATAGGATATCTATTAGACATATGTATGTGTAATAAAGCAGTGCAATGCATGTCCGTATACCTACTTGTATTGAAATACATGTGCTGTGCAACTGGAGAGGAAGAGTGAAGAGTCGAATCTCGAGTGACTGCCTAAAAGCAACAAGGACAAAGAACCTAAATAATAATAACATGTATGTCCTATCTAGACATGTTATATTAGATGGAAATGAAATACTAGTGGAGTAGGCAGTCATACTACTATATGTACCAATATCAGATTGGTACTATGTACATATATTTTATAGAGTAAAAAAGTTTAGCGAAGCACACTAGCGTGCAGTGATAAAATTCTGGGAAACTTTTATTCTGCATCGAAGTCGAGAAAAAAACTGTTAAAAGGTTTCCTTAATTTTTCCCCGTTACTGGCAGTAGCTTTCAATTAATTGCATCATGCCAAGCCGAAGAAAGTCAAACCCAGAGATGCTCCACTTCATATACATATTATAACATACCTGGTCTGGTCTGGATTTATAAACCATACATCCCATTCCCATCCATCCCGCTAGCATTCTCATCTCAACTCATCTCATCTGACGTTCGTATCGTACGTACGTATGCATGTCTGTGTACGTAAGTCTACGTAACTACTAAAGTAAAAAGCTTCAGAAAAAAATAATGAAGGGAAATTGGCTTCGTATAAAACTTATCACTAATTTTCTGTGCTCAGCTCTGGGAAGCGGATCTGATCACTTCTGTTCTGTTCCACCGTATCTAGAAGCTGTAATGCATACAGCATGTATATGTAAATTCCTCTTTTAATATATTACAGGGAGACTATAGGACATCTATTTACGCAAGAAAAGTTCAGCTGTGTATTATGTGCTACTTAATATATTCCTTACTCCTTACCTTACATATCTCACTGATTATAATATATACACAATATACTTGTAGCAGTATTGTGCAATACATAGGCGGATGATGAAGAAATCGTCATGAGCATCAACTTATGGATGACTCCTCGTCATCTCATCCGATACGTAATACGTAGCAAAGAACCAGAGGCAGTCAGGCACAACTTGTATCGAAACAGACATTCAGAGTGGAGTTGAGTGGATAGTAAAATAGCTTATATTATTATTCTCTAGTATTTATATTCTGTATGTAAAGATATGGGTTGTCCTAAGTCTCTTTGGTCTGGCCTGGTCTGTCCTGGATTGCTTCTTCTGAGTAAAACGATCTCTATGTACTGTATTTATATATGTAGGGAGTTGAGTGCAAAGTGCCTTCTTCTTTTTTAAGTGTATTGTATCTACATGCACAGTTATAATATATTTTTCAATATAAGGTGATCTATATATACTTACACCACATATACATATAATCGTAGTTATGAAAAAGTTTCACTTTAGTTTTGTAGTTACTACGTTACAAGTGGATGAAGAGAAAGAGTAAGTTGGCTGCTATGTTATGGATCTAATGTAATGTATGTATTCCGCTCTGTTCTTGTGAAGTTGGAGCATATGGAAAGAGCATGAAGGAAGAGTGATGTATAAGTACTAACGTAAGTAAGCGTCTAGCCTGGCATGGCCTGACAAAGTTTCATCCCTTCAACTTTTGCATTAATTTTTTCTGAACCACATAGCAGAGTCTTAGTCTAAGGAAAGACTAAAAGTATGAAAGGGGAGCGAGGCAGAGGCTCATCAGTTACCTTCTAAAGTTTGTCATTATCGAGTCTTTAATCTCATATTAATATTTTAATGGGGAAAAAAGAAGAGAGTCGTCTGACGGAATTAGTCTGCTCTAGGTGACTGTGATGATCGATGATGCTGCATTAGCATCTCTTCTATTCTCCACGTCTATCATGTCCTCTTCTGTCTAATGTAATGTAACTAGTAACTACTAGTTAGTTAGTCCTCTCTGTCTCTCTCTGTGTGTATCTACCACTACCACGATTACTATGCCTTGCCTTTCTCCAGAATTATTCTCCACAGCTTTAGTTTTCTTCTAAATGTAAATATGTACATATACATGTCGCCACAAACGACAGACACACCACACCACATCACTACGCCCATCTAAAGCACCAACTCTTACATACATTACTTTGTGTATGTGAAGCAATTCACTATGTAAAGTACACATACACCGTACATACTGCATTAATGTAGGCATAGAAAGTATTAGCATGATAGATAAGCTTTTCTATCTTCTTTCCCTGTTTTCTCTAATGATAAACACCGGATAGACTCTGTGTCTCTTTCTCTCTACCAAACTCCCATTAAGGCAAACATATTATTAGTATCTAATCGTAAGTTAAGTAAGTAGAAATTCTATCAACCAAACCAAACTCGACTTAAGGGAAGTATAAAAGTTACTTATGATTAGGTATAAGTAGCTACATGCAGCTACTTATTTCTTATCACATCACACTCTTCTGACGTAATGCAGATGTAACGGCTTATAGCTTAAGAACTAATTTAGAAAAGATTTTTCATCTCGGAATTATTTCTATCGTATCGTGGATAAATATGCTTGCTTGTTAATTCATATACCAAACATCAGTATATACATATATCATGTATGTACTGATTACTTGACTTCAGAAATATACCTCTGGGCACGTGCACTTTTGTGTGCACTCTTTATTTTTCAAATACTAGTAATTGAGTTCTTTGGTAAACAGAATATTATAACATGGATGTACATTTTAATTTGCTGGGTGTTTTATGTGATTAGTGAATATTGAGAGACGAAGATGAATAATATCCAATTCACAGCGCATTGCAAGAAGTTTTTTAATAAATCGGAATTTCGGAATTAAAAACAGGCGAAAACATAAAGACTCGTTCATAAAGGTTATGTCGTCATGTTTAACTCCTCTAAAAAATTAAGATCTAAAAAAGAATTATTTTTCAATAAACTGTTTAAATAGGTAACGTGTGCCAAATAAAATTTAGTGTTGCAATGTAAAATCTAATGTATGTATATAAGTTATTTTTAGATAGCTCTTCAATAATATCTTTGACAGATTGTCAAAGAATTCTAATAGGCAATCGTCTAATTGTGCTACGAGTGGAATTCCTATGAATCCTATGTTGCTGAATGAAAGGGAAATGTTTCTCTAAAAGTATTTACACAATCCTCCCACATAGAAGAATTCCAGAATGGCAGACTGGACTGAGCTACATTGAATGAGACGAAAAGAGAAGATTGAGTTGTACTGGCCATTCAACATTGTTTAGGTATTTCTACTACCATTGTACGAGTATCTATTATCCATGTACTCCAAACAGAA
>JAQFYC010000843.1:0-44959 GCA_034694165.1 Tomocerus mixtus
ATACAAAGAATATTAACTTGTTCTTTGTTTAACCATATCGTAAATAAACAACCTTACCGTGAATTCAAGGCCTGTGTCCTTTGTTCCACTAAAGATTAGTCTTTTTTAACAACTATTGTCTTGTATATTGTAATATCTTAAAAATTAAGAATGATGAAGAATTAGAAGATCAAGATGTGGTGTTACATAAAAGATTACTACACTACAAATTAGGTTTGGGAAAAAATGTCACTAATTTAAATGCCCCTCTAATCTCAAGGATGAGAGTTAGCTCATCAATCCCTTCTAGTAAGATAATCTGTTGACTCATGCATGTTGGTGCTTTCACCTTTTCTGCCGTTATTGCAACATCCCTACTGACACAGAATTTAGGTGTCCTTTCTAACTAGCGGGGCTTTTAAAAAATTTAGAACTTAAAAATATTCTTATTTGAGAAAAAGGAGAACTGCAAGTTAGAAGTTCGCCCTCATGCTAGGAGAACTCTGTTCAGTTTAGTTCAGTTATAAATAATATTCAGTAGCTGCCAGCTGCTGATTGCTGAGGTCGATCTTTTTGGGAGGTTTGGTAAAAATGGTAAGTACAAAAGTTAAGACATTAAATGAGTTAATAAATTACTATGTGAATAAATAAACGAGCGAAGATAAAATTCTGATCAAATGTGTCACTGGAGTCACTCAACTTCTTTGTATGTTCTAATGATGTTTCGATTTTGATTTTTACTCTTTTTAAGAAGTTGCTTCGCCATCTGTTTGTAAAATATGCTCGATTTATGAATAAGTATACGCTGATTTATGTGGATTTATTTTGTTGTCAGCAGGAAAAAGTCCATACTCAATTGCGTAGATAGAAAGTTGACTGGAGAAAGAAATACCTGCTGCGCTAGCGTAGAATTTGTCCTGAACTTGACCTAATACGTATTCGAATAAGGAGAGCGATTTCTACAAATTGCTAATTGTAGCAAAGCTGCTATTCTGCTATACTGTGCGTAAATTGTTCCTTTCTTTAATAGCAACTCGTAAAGGTAATTTGGCTAATCATGACGAAAACGGAGGAATTTATACCTTTGCCTCTTCATGGAATATGTTCAAGTCGCAACAAGGGAGCAATGGATTGGTAAGTACTAGTACATTTTGGGCATTTGCTTGTTTTGTTGGTGAAAGCGTATATTATACAATATAATTTTGCTAAGGCCGCCAATGACATCAAGAACTTCCCATACATAAAATTAAGCCAGTTAGTTTCTCTTTAGTTGCGGTTTGTTGCCAAACCATTTATAAGTAAGTTAAGTAACAAGTAAACAACTACCCACCCACCTCTAATACCCCAACAATTTATGATGTAAGTTACTGATTTAAGTAAATAATTACCATCAATGAATAATAATTTTTTGGTCATATACAGGGAGAAAGTATAAACATGGAGTCGTATTTCGTATATGTTTACCACATGAAATACTAATATGTATTTTTACAGTTGGAGAAAGCCCCAACACTTTTACCATTAAACTAACTGGTGGAGAACGTAGACATACTACTTTCTCCACAGGTGAAAGTTGGTAATAGTAGGTGACAGTTAAAGTAGTTATAATTTTAGCATGTAGCATAAGAGAAAGAAGACATTCTTTCTCCGTACAACTCCTTAGATGTACTTCACCGTAGATTACTGTCTCATACTTGTAAGCAACGTGAACGTTTTACGTGGTTTTGCAATTACTAAATGAAAGGAGAACCCAAAGGCTCATTAATTAACAGCAAGTCAATTGTATATGTACTGTTATCATATCAGTTGGTAAAAAGGGCAGTTAAATTATATTCTTAATATTTCTATCGTTTACAGGGGACATGAACGTTTAGCAGCGTTTGGAAATTGTTGCGAAGTATTTATTATTGACCCGAAGACATTGGAAACTATTCAAATCTTGTCTGGCCACAAGTCGTCTATCACACATATATTGTGGCTGCATTCGGCAAGACAGTTTACCAACGAAAATAAGGTGTCAATAAAGGATTTGATATCTGTTGATACCTCAAATCAGCTTATTATCTGGGATTCCTTGAAAGGACAACCGCTTTCAACCTTCAACCATCCTGATTCATCCAAGCAATTGCTCGACATAAAAGCAAGCACTGGAGCGGATAGTTGGGTCAAATCTAAGCTGTATATGTTGTATACTGCAAACTTATTTGTTATTTTCGATATTCAAAACAGTACATTCCAAAATATTCAAATTGTTGTTCCGAATGATCCAACACAATCCATAAATGCAGCTGATTCCATTTTTAAATTCGCAATTGATCCGAATTACGCCAATAGTGCTAGCAACTGCATCGCATTTCTGACTGCAGATTCTTCAAGTTCCAATGCCGTAATGGTTTGCAACGCTTGGGACTACCTGAAGGACAATAGAATTGCTATTCATGGCCGCTTAAATCTTGGGGTCAAAGGTCCGAATACAAGTTCAAACTCGTCAAATCTAAACAGAAGTACTTCAAATGGGACATTGTCTCCTTCGTTATTAAATGGGCCAGATTCAAACGAAAAAATGCGACGACAGGGCTCCTCTTCAACCTCCATTCGAAAACTGGTGTCCGATATTATAGTAGGATCGGACAACAGCAACAGCAACGTTCAAAGCACAATCATATCACACAATGGCTCCATCAACTTTCACTGCGGCATGAAAGATTCCTTAATTGTAAATACAGAAAACCATATTTACCTTGTAAATATGCAATGTCTTGTTATAATTCATTCTTTCACTCTGGAGAAAGGAGGTTCGCCTATTATACAAGTTATCCCAACAAAACTGAGATCATGCTTAATCTCCATACATGAAAATGGGACTCTGTTCTTAAAGAAATATATAATTTCTGGAAATCATAATATTCAATATCAACTGGAATCCATCACTTGTAGCGAAAATCCAAGATTTTCTAGTAAAAAGTCTGAAGTTTTAGGATGCGTCTTGCACCCGATGGAAGAAAGTTCAATCGTAGTGTATTTAAGTGATGGTCGTCTGTTGAGGTATGAAATAGCAAATGGAACATCGCAACCGAAAATAGAAGAAAAGAAGAAATTACTTACAACTCCTGCGACTCCCTATGTTAGGGGTTTCGCATCTATTGATGAGACATATTGTGCACCATTTATAATTCCTGGGGATACGAGTCAAAATACGCCAGCTCCGAGCTCAAGCTCTTCCAATAATTCCCCATCAAAACGCTCTGACCTCAAAAGTATCGTAAAACCTATATTAGAGTCAGATTCAGAAAATATCAAAATCAAACTGAAAAGGGTGACAAACTCCTTTGGCCAATTGACTTGCTTGAATGGGAATGATGATTTACTTGTAGCTGGAACAACTCTAGGAACTATTGCAGTTATGCGAGTAGAAAATGGAAAGATTAAACCACTTCGAAAATTTTCAGCTCATTCCAGCAGCCCTGTCGGTGGAATTGAATTTGTGTCGGACAGCGAAATTTTAACGTACAGTAACCTAAGCTTTTCTGCCAATCCAAAATGCGAATTAATTTTGACTGACATTTGGACTGGTGCTAACAAATCTTTAAAGATGGACGATAGTTTCCATATTCAGTGTATTCGAGTTTCTCCTTTGGGGCAGTACTTTGTAATAGTGTATAAGGTAACAATACTTATTTTGAAGATATAATATTACTCTCCCTTCCAGTTTCATTCGTGTGTAGCTGATGCTATAATGAAAATTGCATGATATAACAATTTCTGACAATTTAGAATGGCTCGGCTCCGTGCGAATTATGGGATCTTAGAAATCATCAGTTGATTAAAACTTTGCCAAGCAAACTGCCCCCAATTACTTGTGTCCAATGGCGGGATCCCGTGGAAAATATTAGGTACTTCATTTTTCTGCGTTTGGTTTTCTCTTTCAATTATCAAGTATAATATTGTTTAACATAAACTATACGAATTTTTCTTTTTTTTTGTTTAAGGGAAGAGACGTTCTACATGTCGGACCTCGGTATGCAGCAATAATTTAATATTTTCAGTATAATATCAATAATACGCTTAGGAAACAACGATTCAGGTATACTATAATTGCTCTTCAATATGATATGTATCTATAATAGCATGTCTTCTACAGGTACATTCCTCTTTACGTTTCGTGTGGAAGGGAACAGGTTTGCTAATGCGACTTGTGTCAAGCTTGACACTGCTGGCAATATGGGGGGCATACCCGTCAGTCTCTTTACCAAAGGAAGCTTGGTGTTCAGAGCTGACTCATCTGGAACTCTGGTGATCTACAATACAGAAAAGAAAACTGCTTCACCAGGTGTGAATATCGGTCGTGGACCGTTACTAGCCGTGAAAGAGTTTGATGGTCACTTCGTGGCACAATTTGCAGACTTAATTGAGCTGTGGGATTACAATGAGGTGAGTAAACTATGAATTCTTTGAATACTCAATTATATACTTCTAAAGGTGGGTTATGAAATCTATGGCATGTTATTTACCTCCTAATCAATAAGGGGGAAATTGACAGTGATGAATAAATATATACGTTTATAAACTTTCTCCAAGATATTTTCAAGTTGAGGATGCAGTGAAAGGATCATGGATACTACTGTAAAGAAAATCTTATTGCGCTTCCAACAAAATTAGTCTCATTCAAATAGGTTGAGGATTAAGTGATCAAAACATTTTTTGTAGTCACTGGTCTGGATCCTAAGCCTGAAATTATCCTGGAGAAAGCTTATATACACGTAAATGTATCCTGCACAGTTAACTCACCCTGTATTTTAAAATATGTTACAGGTAAAAAGAGTTAGAACACTACACAACGGAAAACTGAAAGCAGCAGCGATAGCTGTTATGGGAAACTATGTAGCGTATATTCCTAAAATTAGTAATGGTATTAAGTTTTTACCCATGGACCTAAATCCTTCAAGAGTTTGTAAATCTCCAATTATCAGTTCGTCCTTATATCCTTATTTTCTCGACCCTAAAGACAAAGGAGGAAAATTCTTTTCCATCGTAAAAAACGCTGAGTCGACGGTGCAAGATGTAATCGATTTGACTAGGGAAATATCTTCGATAGAAGAACATCAGCTTTGGTCCCTTATTTCTAATAAACTGCACAACACAGAATTCGAAGGTAACGCAGTGGACGTATTTAGTGAGAACAAGTTTTACAAAGAGGTCCTTGTAAAAACGGCTCAATGCATCTGGACTTCAGACTATACTAAAAGGGAAGCGGTTGGAAGAATATTACTTTGGGCAGGTAAGGCATCACCTAATTTCCTTGTTCAGTCAGTACTGCAAACTTGTCGGATCTAATTATTAATTGACTAATGGATATATGTATTCCATTATTTGCCACTACAGGTGAGACGGATAGATCGGCGGAAATATTGTTGGACACTGAACCTTCGGATTATACTAATTATGTTCTGAATGGGCTTAAAGCAAGTATTTCTGTTGGCTCGAACCAACTACCCGAATCGACCAAGGCGGTACTGAAAATAGTAGCTACTAATCTGATAGCATGTGGTGAAACCGACGGAGGTTAATATATCACAAACTTTAAAAGTTTACATATCAATTTTCTTTATGCTGTATTTACTAATTTTATTCGTGTCATTGTGTTTTACAGGATTGGAGCTTTTATGTCTCCTGGGGAAGCATGCCGAAGCTTGTAAATATGTGGAATCATCTAATGAGTGGGGAAAGGCACTACTACTTTGTAAGACATCTTTGACCGATCAAAATGCAGAAGAAACTCTTTGCAAGTACGCACAGTTCTTGAATTCAAAGAAATGTGTACTTAAGTCCGCTTCAGTTTACATATATGTAAAGAAATTCGACAGGGCAATTGAGGTATTATTCGGGGCTAGGTTAAGACATTTGTCATATTTAATGATGTATTTTTGTGAAAAGCAATCTATCAGCCTAAACATTAGTGACCACGTTAGGCTAGCAATAAAGTTAGATTTTGCAAGGTTTTTGTTTGATTGTGGATTGATGAAAGAAGCTATTCAATTTTGTGAAGATTTGGGGGAAAATGGTAAAGATTTGAAACAAGAGTTAGAAATATTAGCTTCATAATGATGACCAGACCAGTTTCTATTAATGTAAAAAACATTCAGATTTATGGCAGTAGATATAGATAGTACTGAATACTGACTCCAATGTTTGACGAACAATGGTGATTTAAATTAGCAAATAGTATTAGTGTGATAATAATATATAATACTTAACTAATAGCACTTCTAGTTTCTTACTTATTAAGTGACAGTTGTGTGCATACGTGAGTTGTGATATATGTGAATTAATTTAATTTCACAACGTTGAGCAATGAACTTTATACTTAATGAGTATTATTTAGGACTATTACTGTATTTATGTCTAATCGGTGCGGTAGTTCTATTTCTAACTTTATCTTATGCAATTTATTTCATGCAAAGGTTAAAAGCCTTAAATGTTGCGGAGTAGCAATAAATATTTGCAATCATACTACAATTGCTGTTTAGGTCGTAGATGACGTAGAGGTGATTGTTATTCCATATAATACGAGTAACTGTATTATGATATTCCGAGTGACCGTATTATGATATTCCGATATAGCTTACTATTCAGTACCTTTCGCCTTAAAATATTGTATAGTGTTATAGGGTGTACTAAATATGTATAGTTCTGCCGTAGTGGTGCAGTGTCCGCAGTCCGCGCAATGTGTAAACAGTGTAGTGTAGTGTAAAACTCCCCGTCCGAAATACATTCATTATGCTATCATTTGTGTAATTTGTTTAGTAGTTTCAATATTTGTATATTTTCCTGTATTAAATGTAGTCTGTTCATAACAAATCCATTGATATGTTTGACAATGGCAAAATATTTATTGGATTCACTTACATAATTATTGCATGATAAGATATTCGAATCGTCAATCGTGTTTCCATTTAGAACAAATGGCACATCTATTAAATACTATTATTATTGTACTATTATTATTATTACGTATAATAGGTGGTAAGTATTTTCTCAAAATGATGTGGACTGGATTCGAAGGCACTTTAGGTAATCGTCATGCTCAACACCAAGAACAAACTGTAGGTTGTACATTGAAAATGATGCTGGTGTTCTGATGGGCACAGTGAAATGGACTGAGTAAACTGCTGTAACATATTATTCTTCCATGTTATCCATGTAGTGGAATGGATGCCCCATTTCTTCATCATAATACACAGGCATTTGATGTTGTTGCTGTAGCTCCTCTTCTTCTTCTGGTGTAACAACTTGGGGAAGGTTGGTAACAAGCATTCCACCAGATCCACCACCTTGATTGGAAAGTCGTCTGAAAATATGTTAAGAAGGCTATAGTGTTTTTGTTATAGGCAGAATATTAGGTTAAATGTGCAGATTATTTTAGACGTAGGTTGGCTAACTTGGTTATCTACTTACCCTCTGTTAAATGATTGGATTCTTTCTGCATTTGAAACAGCAGTATGACTTCCTCCCACATATCGATTTACTAATTGCATAACGTCTTGATCACTGAAAAACACAATATAACATGTAAAAGTATTTTAAAAATTAAAAAAATATTATCTTTGTTATAATCTTTAGCTTTTTCATTGACATGCAATCATGCAAATGTAGTGTCAGCAATCAATGGAATCAACTTACTTCATGGACTTGCCCCCTTTTACTGTTCCTCGTTTACCCGCAGCTCGCAATTGGGCTTCCATTATATTTAAATTGCAAGCATCTGGGTCACTAAATAATAGAGTTTGTGGATGTCAAGTAAAAGTGATTACACTTTATATAGTAATAAAGTATATAATATAATTTAAATAATTTGAAAAAAATTACTTACAATCGAGATTTCTGAACTCTCATATTGTGTAAGTCAAAAGCCCTTTTTGATGCAGTACCATGTCCAGCCAAAATTGGGCCAATGAGCGGTAAAACAGGTGCATTGGTGACGCCGGAAATGTTAGCATGACGATTGCAGGAAAGGCAGTTCATATCTTTCAAAAGTTTTCTGCGAGTTCCAGCTGGATCGGGTTCTTCCAATTGTTCTGTCAAGTATCTTACACGTTCCTCTAACGCATTCAAATGCGACTTGAAATATGCACGAACTGGAGCAAGTTCGGTTTTATCCAGCTTTTCGGCCAACTCATCTGCCAAATGATCAGTAACATGTTTCCATGTCTCATTCTTTTGATAAACTTCAACTAACAGATTTTGCATTCTTGTAGTAAGTTCGTCCATGGAATTTCCAAATTCGTCATAAGATACTTTTGTATTCATCTGCCCCTTGTCTGCCTTGTCGCTTAAAGCGTCAACCATCATTTGCTTAGTCACAATCTGATTCTCCATAACTCTGATTGTCTCACTTAGAGCCTATTGGAATGTACAGACAAATTGTAATTAGGGACCTAGGGTATTTCATTTTGTTCTTGTTATGCTTATGACTATGACTAATTATTTCATGTTTGCTTACATCCACGTGATGTTTTTGAGAAGAAGTATCTACGAGCAAATTGTTAATGTTTGTGAATATTAATTGAATATCATCTTTGCTAAGAGAGTCAGGAGCTTCAACTTTTCTTAAAGATTCAACTGCTCCCTTCATCCCCATTAAAGCCGGTCTTGACAGTGGACTTCCCTTATGATGAGTATGGGCGCTGGCCAGACCGTCCAAAGCTTCCGCCGGAAGTTTCTCTACAATAATGACAAATAGGTTAAAATATTCTTTATAAGAAATTCACTGTCTTTGTTCAGCCTTATTGTTATGTATTGTCATTTACGGAGTTTATCAATAGCCTGGGGTATTTTCTTTAGAAAAGCATCATGTTTGATTAAGCGAACTGCCATCACTTCGTCATTATGCTTCAAGGCTGAAACAGCTTCCCAAAGTGTTACCATTCTTTCAAACATGTCATTTTCGTCAAACGGGTCTGTTATTTTTCCTCCAGCCTAAAAATAAATTTTAATTATTACTTATACTGAATGAACACAATTGTTTGCAAATTCAAAAATGCACTAGCAACTAGTTAAAATAAAAGCTTATCCTTTTATAATTACGATATTATAAGAACTAAACCCAACCTTTAATTCTGCCCTAAATTCTTCAAGATTAGCAGGCAAAAGTATCATGGACTTCATTTCTCTATTGAGGAGGTCCGTAGCCAGATCGCCTGCTTTCGAACTAAATCGATGAGATCGATGCCCTTCTCCGGCATCGTCGTAATCTCTAACTGATTTCTTGGGGGGCTTAATTTGATGAAGTAAATGAGCATCCTGACAATGTGGACAAGCATCAGGACCGGGACACATTGCTCCTCCAGGACAGGTTTTGTCTTCTTTGTCCGCTGGCCGTTGACGTTCTCCCGATAGAGGTCTTTCTTGAGATGAAAATTGGGTCGCAGCAAAATCACTTGGCAAAGTCTGCCCGTGACAGACCCCAGGACCGGGACATTTTTCTGGTCCTATAGCCATAAATGGCGATTGAACTGCAATAAAGGAGATGTAATTAATTCCTTTTCTATGCCAAAATGTTTAATAAGAAAATGGGTTTTAAATAAGTATCCCAAATACTTTATGTGGCTTACATTGTGGCATAGATTGCCATTGCTGTCCAGGTTGTATCAACTGGCATAGTTGCATCAGTTGTGCAGGCTGCATCATTGGTATCGGCTGCATCATCATCTGTCCATTAGGCAGCATTTGCGGTTGCATCATCATTTGTCCTGGCTGCATTTGCTGGCCAGGTTGCATGACTTGTCCAGGTTGCATTTGCTGACCTGGCTGAACTTGTCCGGGTTGGATAGTCTGGTTAGTACCTTGCCCGTGATGCTTCGCATGACCATGAGCTGCAGCATGTCCCGTATTATGAGGATGCGGCAGTTTTTGTCTTGGATGTTGAGGCTTTGGTCTACGATGCGGCTGATCCGGCTTATCATTTTGTTCCGATCGACTTGGATGATCATCCACGTTTTCTTGCTCACTCGACATTAGAATATATTGTTCTTGTTGTGTCGGAAATAAATCTTCTGGACCAGAATCTTGCTGGTCTTGTCCTGGATCTTGACCCTCTGTTTCAGGCTGCATCGACGGGTATTCTTGCATATCCTCTGCGGGTTGACCCTCACCAGGTTGCATTTCCTGCACACCATCACCAAGTTCTCCTTGTTGCATATATTGGCCAGGCTGCATCATTTGTCCGGGTTGCATCATTTGCCCCGGTTGCATTGGCAGACCCTGCATATCTACATATCCAGATTGCATAAATTGACCTTGCTGCATTTCTTCTTGTCCAGGCTGCATAAATTGGCCTTGTTGCATCTCTTCTTGTTCGGACAGCATGGGTTGCCCTTCCTGCATCTCGCCTGGTTGCAAAGGTTGACCTTGCTGCATACCTTGTCCAGGTCTCATAGTCTGACCGGGTCTCATTTGTCTTGGTTGCATCATTTGCCCCGGTTGCATCATTTGGCCAGGTTGCATCATTTGCCCCGGTTGCATCATTTGGCCAGGTTGCATCATTTGCCCCGGTTGCATCATTTGCCCAGGTTGCATAATTTGCCCTGGTTGCATCATTTGTCCCGGTTGCATCATTTGCCCAGGTTGCATTATTTGTCCAGACTGCATCACTTGCCCTGGTTGCATCATTTGCCCTGGTTGCATCATTTGGCCTGGTTGCATCATTTGCCCTGGTTGCATCATTTGTCCCGGTTGCATCACTTGCCATGGTTGCATCATTTGCCCTGGTTGCATCATTTGCCCAGGTTGCATCACTTGCCCGGGTTGCATCACTTGCCCAGGTTGCATCATTTGGCCTGGTTGCATTACTTGTCCCGGTTGCATTACTGGGCCAGGCTTCATTAGCTGTCCTTGTTGCATCATCTGTCCGGGCTGCCCTTGTTGCATCATTTGTCCAGGTTGCCCTTGTTGCATCATTTGTCCTGGCTGCCCTTGTTGCATCATTTGTCCTGGCTGCCCTTGTTGCATCATTTGTCCAGGTGGCCCTTGTTGCATCATTTGTCCTGGCTGCCCTTGTTGCAACATTTGTCCCGGCTGCCCTTGTTGCATTATTTGTCCTGGCTGCCCTTGTTGCATCATTTGTCCCGGCTGCCCTTGTTGCATCATTTGTCCCGGCTGCCCTTGTTGCATTATTTGTCCTGGCTGACCCTGTTGGAACGGTTGACCTGACTGTGCTTGTCCAGGTTGCATCGGCTGCCCTTGTTGTATAGCAGCTTGTCCAGGCCTCATTGGCTGACCTTTTTGTATGTTTTGTCCTGGCTTCATCGGCTGTCCTTGTTGCATTTGTCCAGGTTGCATCGGTTGTCCCTGTTGTATCACTTGACCCGCTTCCGTTACCTGACCTGGTTTCAGTCCTTGTCCTTGTAGCATTGGATAACCTTGTTGCATAGGATGACCTTGGTGTGAGCTTGTCTGCGAAAGGCCTTGGAGCATGGAGCCTGGTACTGGGCCTTGACGAAGTCTATCAATTTCATTCTTCCACTGTACCAGAAAAGGTTAATTAGTTCCGATAAAATGTATTAGCTTTGCATGTAATATTTAAGTCGTTTTATAATTTTAAATTAGATACTTCCTGTAAAATGTATTTTTTACCTGTTGCCTTATATTGTTTAGCTCCTTTTTTAATACATCAATTGCTTGTTGCGCTTCCACACATTTGTCAACCAGTGGGTTCATTTGCATTTGGAGTTGAGAATTCGTCTTTGCGACAGATTCTGATGTTCTCTTGACACCGGTACTGTCCGTTCGGACATTTTTCATTTCCTTTGCAAGGTCTTCAATCAAACTGGCCATCTGGAAAGGTATATGTACATTTTTGTCTAAATTAAAAATTAATAACTTTCACCAGTTGCATGGGGATTGCATGGAAAATGAAGGTTGGTGGTTGGGGGCTACATTTCTTCCTACTACATTTAGCTGAGCTATCTTTACATTAATAAATTACCTTTTGAATAGCAGCCTCAGCTGCAGCTACACGATTATTTAATTGAATAATTTGCCACATGTCATTAACAGACATGCCCTGGGAATGTTCTTTATCCAGTAAATTTGAATTTGTTGGCAGTGCGTACAAGGCCTCTAAATGACGCTCCAAACGAGCCACTTTATCCTCCAGTTCGCCTGTGCCTTTGATGTTGTACCCAAGTCTGGCACTTCCCCTATTCATATATTTTAGATTTACAACCTTTATTGTGTCCAAGAACAAATTATTATAAAATAAATATTGTTCATAATTTACACAGACTTGTACTTATAATCATGATTTGATCTTACCCGTCTGCATTTGAGCCAGCATCAAAACTTGGCCTTCCGGATGTCGGTGCCGAAGTAGTTGGTTGCTGCCTAGGAGTTGTAGCAGTTGACTGAAACCCTTTACCATCAACGGGATTTTTTCCAGTGTAGTTATAGCCAGTAGGGTAGTAGCGGAAAACACCAGGCATTGGTGATACATTTCCATTAGCGCCTTGAATGTAGTTTTTAAAGTTCTATAAGAATAATACAATAATAAGTTCATTTTGCTATTTTTCACAATGCTCTTATTTGAATATTTAAAATTAAAGTAAGTGGGTAATTATTTGTATTATACTTGGATATGATGAGATGCCAAATCATTGAGTTTTACTGGTTCAGCTTCTGCACCCAGTCGTCCTATTATATCATGTAGAAGAATTCTAAGAATATTGAAGTTGACCGTTCCGACTTCTGGAGTGCATAGTGCCAAGTCCACCAATTCCGGTAAACTGAATTCGACAGCCTCCATTGAGATTTATACAGTTTTGAGACTTCTAGAGAAAAAACTTAAAATGTGTACATTGACCTTTATTTGTATGTAGAATGAATGACTTTCAAAATTCGCTCAAGAGGAGTAAAATGTCTTTTGTTTAGAAATTCAGAATGATATTTTTTGTATTATTTTGAGTATATAGGTTACCTTAGTAAATAACTAAAGAATACTATTATTTGCCAAAATGCACAGAGGTTGATAACACAGATGACGAATCTTATTACGGAGGTATTTTTATAATCTTGAGTTCAAAGTGAAAGTATTAGTGAACGTACTAAACGATATTTCTATGTAAAAGGAGAAATCAATTTTCTAATATATGTATTATTACAATTTTTACTGTAGGTTGCAATTCAAAGCCCACGATAAAGAAATCGATACGCTAAAATTAATAGTCTAGATTGTAGCATTAAAATCCAAGTTGTGTAGGGACAAGGGATAAAAAACTGATGAGTTTGTAAGTTCAGGAAGAATATTGTTATTCACTTCATCGCCCATAATACAGAATTACTGATATGGGCGGAGGAATGGAAGTAAAGAAAGAAAGAGGGAAGGACGAGAAGAGAAAGTCTCGATTTCTGCATCGAGGATCCGTGGCCCCTAGTGAAATAGGCGAGAGCTCAAGGGATGATGATGGTGGTACCTCAAAAAGTTCGATGCCAGTAGCACAAAACTTTCACTTTGTGACAATACGTCCTCAATATGTCACTAGTGTAGAGCATGCTGTAAGCAACAATTTGTAAAATCCTAATTAAAATTAGCACAGTAAAGTCTCCTATATTTTCATGATTGTGATGAAGTACATAATTAGCTTTCACTTCTTAATGAACTTTCGCAATTTTTTTATAGGGTTTAGTGAGAGTATAGGGGAATGTCACATCTCTACTGCAAAAAATATGAATAATGAATAATAATGTGATGTGTTTAGTCAGCGAATTAAGTAGTCTAAGTTTAAAAACGTGTGCACATATTCGCTTTCTCTTACTTTCCCTATTCAAATTTTAGAAAGTTCCTCAAGTAGCTAATAATTATACTTAGTAATTTTAACTCTTTACTGCAAGAAACAATTTATCTTCATTTATCTTCTGCAGATTGGGTTTCCTTCCACTGGTTTTGCTAGGGGAGGCTTTATAATTATTTTTTTGTTTTCTTTTTCCACATATTTCAAAACCAATGTAAAGGATAGAATAAAGGACTTAGATTTAAGACACGACTTTAATTAAACAATTTATTATTATTTTTTATTTACTGCAGATTTCTCATGCACCTGGAGCGTCAATTCTACAGAAGAACCATGAAGTGTATAGAATACTTTTAGACAAAGTAATAAAATTATCTCAAATGTACTTTAAGGTACTGTTGTACAAATAGGGCAGATGTAGAAAAATGAAATTGAACCACCATCTCAATAGTAGTAGTAGTGAAGAAATCTTCATTCCTTCCTATCAAGTGTATGAATCTATAAAACAAAAATAATAATTTTTTTTGTGTACTGTAGTATGAAAGAGAGAACAAAGGAACCAGAGCAAAACTACTTGTTAAGTTTTGGCGTAATAAATGTGCAAGGGTAATCAAGCAAATCTATCCGTGGCCACCAAAGTCATATGTAATACAATATGTAAAAAATTGCAGATTACTTAAATTATCTTTGCTGATTTAATGTAATGCTTAGGCAGGCTTATTTTGGTCTTCCGGATATTATGGTGATATGTTAGGACCCGAACGTAAGATCAATCCCGCAGCATTTGCCGACGATCGTATGACTAAAAAGATTGTGTTTTCGTTTGAGAAAGAATTCGATAATGATCGTGCTATATGGGGAGAAACCGGCTATCGTTCAAAAGTTGTTCCAGCGAAAGTCAATAGCACAAAAGGTAGTACTAAATAGTCAAATGCTTATTATTACAACAGTGTGCTATACACTTTTGTAGTCTTCATGTATATCTGATTTTTCCATTATAGAAGCTGAATGGAAACTAATGCAGCACAACGCGGAAGATGATGAAAAATCGGAATTGGTAGCTCATTATTTGAATTATGGAGAGGGAAATGATAATGATGACGGGGACGCTTATTTTGCAGGAGCTTCAAATGTAAACATCAATAAGGACAAAAGAAAAAGTCGAGCTTATAGCGGTAAATCCTTATTTTTTGGTATTTTGATTAACAAAGAAGCTAATTAAATTAGGTATAATTTTCCCTCACAATGGGCAAATGCGGTACACAGACAAACTCTATAAAATATTAGTAGACTGCACAATGTAATTATGTTAATTCATCATAGATTCAGAAAGTATAAATGGATCCGCTGCCGTAGATGACGATGATGATGATGACGTAAATGATGATGATGGTCAATCCAGTGGGTTTGCCAGTTGGTTCAATTTTCTCAATTTTGGAGGCAACAAAAAAGAAGCACAGCGACGAAAAAGTATATCTGCTGCAGAGAAAGAACGTAGAAAAAGTATATCTGCTGCAGAGAAAGAACGTAGAAAAAGTATATCTGCTGCAGAGAAAGAACGTAGAAAAAGTATATCTGCTGCAGAGAAAGAGCGTATAAAAAGTGGGGCGTCGATTGCAACGAATATGAGTCAACAAAGCGAGAGCGAACAACCACAGCAAAGAAAACATTCTGAAGAGGAAGAGCGCAAACGAAGAGGTGAAAGTCATGGGAAAGCCAAAAGTAGTTTGGAAGAGGAAAACAAATTGAAAATGGGCAATCAGGCTCCCAAGAAAAGTCTTAAATTTGTATTGAGTGATGAAGATATCAGGAGCCGTCGGAATAAATTGGGAGAGAAAGATATTGGAAAAACTGGCAAATTGGGTTATAAGGGTTATAGCGATAAGTATGGGGGTGGAGGTGGACGCTTCGATTTTGAGGAGAAAGAGGATGCGGAAAGAAAAAGAAAGAAATCAGCTTCCAAGAACAAATTAACTTTCAACCCTGTGGATGTAGAGCCTGCAGAAGAAGACTTTCTTAATTATCAAAAACACCGAAAAACACCGAGTCGTGAGGGTCAAAGTGGAAAAGCAACCTCAGGCGAAAATATTGATTTAGCTTGGCAAAAACCAAGTGCCACTTCCACAGAAGAATCAGATTTGCCTAATATTAGCAGAGCAAGAAATCGAAAAAAATCCAAACTATCTACAGGGGAAAAAGGTAAACTACTAAAAATGCAGAAAAATGGTACTAATGATGTGGCCAATATTTATTTTAATGTGCAAAATAATTCAATTAACAGAAAAACAAAGGAAAAGTCTTGCCTCTGACAATCACGAACAGAAAGGCAGAAGGAAAACGGTAGTGGTTCAAAATCCGAATATTAGTATGCGAAAGAAAAGTTTTAACGCTGCAGGTACTCCACGAATTATAAATACACTTCTTTTAATTTATTATTTATTACGTACCATTAAGTAAAAGGCTGTTATCGCCCAATTAATTACCATTGTTATTTACAGTTACACCAAAAATGAGTGATATGCATGCTGACGAAGAAGCTGTAAAACTTTTTAAGGACCCTAAGTATTCTAATCACAGGTGCATTTATTTCGTCACACTTATCGTTAAATACTTTAGTTAATCGTAATTCTAACTCACTCAGTTCCCTGCCCCGTAGCATGAAAGGGTATAGTATTAAAATTGGCCATTAGAAAATATTGTTCAAACAAAGTTAGCAATAATTTATCCTCCTAGACCTGTTGATTATTTAGCTTTCTTTCTCTATAAGTAAAAATACGCTACATGTATTGTAATACGCTACATGTACATGTGTAATGATAAGATACAGAAAAGTTCCTAAAAATGTAAGGGTAATAACTATATTTTTAGTTTGCATATTGCCGAGCTACCAGCTCAAGTAACGGAGATTGACATTCAAAATATTTTCCCTGAGGGGAAAGTTATATTCACCATAACGTAAGTAAAATATATTTCTATGCAGTTGAAACAGTTTGGTAAGTGAATATTACATGGTTATCACTTTATGCTTCAGTGCTCATGGAAGCGCTGCTGTGGTACACTTTGATAGGCCAGAGCAAGCCAAAAAAGCCTATTTGGAAGCCAAAAATATTTTATTATACGGTCACCCGTTGGAAGTAGCTCCCAAACTTCGGGAAGACAACTAATAATCTGCAACACTGACGATATTGTAAATGTAAACCATAATCTTAACGGACCGATTTTCTTCGTTAGAATTCTCCAGTCGCATAACTACATAATTGAACTTTTGTTTAAGTTTTCTATGTGCAATTTTTAACCCATTTCATCCATAACACTGTTTACATAAATATGTAAATCTCTACTTAATTGTTAAATAGTCCACTTACGAGTGTGCCCTTAATAAACGGTTCTACTAATGGTGATACTTGTGCAGCTATGTTGTTTGTGTTACATACAGCTATTGTCATTGGCGAGAAAATTATTTTAACAAATGCTGCATAGGCTTAGATTACAAGAAACTCAAATAGACACTTGCACAATAATGTGCTCGATCATTATTTCCCTGCTTTTCTCTCACTTAGAAAAGCAAATCACACGAGTAAATGTTCATGAAATTTCATAGCTAGATTATTTCACAGATACAATGCAATAACTTGGTTAGCGGCTACTTGGCGAACATATAAATTATTCAAAAACACTTTGTTGCGAATCACTTAGAGTAATATTTGGATTTGGTGATTGAGATTCGGAAAGATGTAACTGAAAGAGTATTACAACATATGACATCGTTGTCGTCACGATCTAGAAGCAAATATAGGTACAATATGATTTTAAAAATTTAAATTTTACTAGCAGATGTGAAAGGAAGAATTAGACAAAAACTATTGAAGAATAATATTTAAGTTGCGTATACTTATATGGATTTTTACCCCAGCCATTAATTGGGAAGACAAAGTAAAGAGATTGCATGCTGTGATTTTCCACTTCCAACGTAAGACAAAGTTAATGATTTCCAATACTTCGTCCCTCTCTGTAGATCGAGGCAACAGGATAGCCATTTTGTGCAAATGTTCTTTTGCATTGGTAATCTGCGGAACATAAATTAATCGCGTATAAGTACGATAGTCTATTTAACAAATAAGGAAATCAACACACTATTTTTCTTATCCGAATTTTTTGGATTCAACTCAAAGTAGCTCTGAAATATTTTCTCATATATTTTATGCGACTGTGCTTGGAAAATGTGAAAGTTTTAAATTGTGCTCCTATATAAAAAGAGAAAGTTAATAATATTGCATAATTTACTTAACACACTGTAATAGTCGTGAGACGGTCCCTAATTTCGAGATGGGGATCAGTAATTTGTTTGAGTAGGGAATGTAGGGGAAATATTTCTCACCTTTTGATGTGCAGTATCTCCCAATTTCAAAAGTACAAGTTGTGGGATTTCCGTCACTAAATTGAGAATATCGTATCCACATTTAAATGTAGTTTCCTCTTTAGTAGTAAGCATTAGAGAATTGATAGAATGGATTGCAATAAAAACTGTTCGCATCAGAAGACCCAATACCAACATCCCAACAACAGCATCATACATTTCAAACACTTTCTTAACTTTCTCAAACTGCTCGATAAAAATTTCTCTTGGATTTCGCAAATATAGACTGGGTTTGAAATTGTTGCATTTCACAAAATCCTCATCGTCATTTTCGGCAAGGGCAATTATGCTACAGGAGGGAGAAATTGAAGATTCATTTATCTTCAGGATATGCTGCTCAATAGATGCACAAAAATTTTCGAAAATTCTCACTACATGTAAAGTGGTAACCAAAACATAGTCATATGCAAATATTACCGAAGTAGCTGCTGGAATAACACCCATTATAAAGAACATAATAAAATACCAAGGAGAGCTAATCACTAATTTAGTATGTGCGGGTACAATTCTTTGGTACCACATTGTAAAGACAACCATGGATAAGAATCTCGGTATAAGTATCACCCACATGAATACTCTTTGAATTTTCCAACACAATAAACACCGAGGTGTAAGTTGTAAATCCTCTTTCTCAATTTCTTCCAATAGTTTCGGCACTTTCCCCTTCAGCATACCAAACGTAGCTCGAAAGTACAAGTCAAAAATGCAATTGCCAATTATCATGGCCTTCGCCAAAAGCTGCATTGCTAATGACGGTGAATTGACTAAATCAGTCGTTTTCATCTGGAAGTCAAACCAAAATGCCTGCATGATGACATTAATACAGATTGAATACAGACAGTAAATATGGCACCAGCCTGTAAATTCAGGTGTTCCCCAAGGCTTTTTCACATAGTAAATTCCCGTCAACCACCCTAACCAAGATGGAAAAACAAGTCCTTGTAGCACCATGTTTTGACGAATTTGAACTTATTTTAGTTTTATTGAGAAATATATTATTTTACTTGTATAATATTAAAAATTAAAATTGTAAACTGGGAAATGAGTTTGTACATATAATATTCGGCCACAGTACTTCCATTCAAGGATTTCACTCCTTTGCCGTTTAGAAAATGGTCGCAAAAGGTAATGAAACCTAGCCCACAGTAAAAATTATTATCTAGTGGATCATGTTCACTAATTAGTATAAGTGTCCGTATATTTATAGTTAGTTAATTACCCAAAATTGTTAATGTATGTAGCTATTTAGCTGAAATATACGAGAAAGAGCAATCGCTAATACAAAATATGTTGCACACGCATCGCTAGAAACGAGATTGAAATATCTTCGCCTTTCATCCTTGTCATTTTTGTAAAAGAATACAGAAAACGAGATAAACCCTACAGGTCTGCTTAATTTTATTGCTATACAACACTATCCCTTTCCAAAACAAACCCAACTAACGCTACAACACAAATACCAAATACAAGCGAATTGTCAGGATACATGCAAACGAATATCATAATTAATACTACAAATTCTACAAAATTGCTTTCTCCCTGTAGACTCAGGTAATTTGTCTCCCTGTATATAATTGTACTATATATAACAGAGAGAACCACCATGTAGCAAAAAATTGTTGAATCATTATACCGTAAAAGCTGTGGAGCAAATATGGCTAAGGTAATGGATTTCCTGTACTTTTTGTAGAGACCTTTATGCCAAAATGAAACCTAATCTCATCTAGACAAACACAATAAAGATATTCATCTCGCCGTCAGCTACATTGTGGTTCTGTGTAAGTAAACATGCATGGGGGCTTTAACCTTTCACTGGGTCCGACTTTTTTGTATTCACATAGGTATTCTCTGGCATGTAATCTTTCTATTATTCCACTTATTTACTTGCTTATGCCAAATGGGATTCCATGATAAACATTAATCTAGGTAGTTGTAAATCTAACCATTTTTTGCGTAAATGCTGATTGCAAAGAAGAAAGCTAACATACGCAAACAAATTAGCGTCGAAAAATATGCATATAAAATGTTTATTATTACAGTGTGAAAATAATATAAAATAGCGAATGTACCAGTATGCACATATTATGTACAGTATAATTCAATAATAGTGTATTTTGTGTTCGTTTACTCAACTATACCATTTCTCTATGTAAATGTATTTTATAATCAATGCACACTCAACTTTAATTAACCTAGCACATTCAACAACATATTTGGAATAATGTTGTATAATCAACAATTTATTGAGTTCAATAGATATCATGTAGATAGACGATGTTGGTGAAAGATACATAGTCGGAAAGTCAAGTGCAAGCCACTTGGACCCTTCAATTTGCTTACACGGTGGCTTATCTCTATGCTCTTAATATTGTCATTGTCTATTCTGTGTCCTATAGCAATGTATATTTAGCATAGCTTAATTATTAACTTAATTACATAAACACTTTGAAGCGATGATGTAGCAAATGCATGAAAGTGTTAGCTATTGGTATACAGCAAGAAGTACTGATAAATACCAGTGCTGCAGTTCGGAAAAAGTACAAACTGTTTGCTGTTTACAAAAGAATACAGTGTTAATACACATTTATGCCAGGCACGCCCTCATTTATAACATAAAAGCACTTGTACTAATATGTACATGTTTATGTATGCATAAAATTACGCTATGTTCTGATTTGCTTTTTATTTTTATCCATGAAATTATTACACAGTAATCAGTATGTTATACTACATTCCAAAGTAGGCATATAGAAGGTCACCGATAAAATGAGAAGGTCCTGCATAATCTGTGTTAAAAATATTCAATATTATTCATCTCATTTCATTATCAGCGTTGGTCTTAACCTTCGTGAACCTAGTTTTGTTGAGGAAGTTAGTTAGGTATATAGTATTTATAATAATAGTATAATTAGACAAACGGCTCAGTTTTAAACAGTTCTCAAACTAATGTGAATTATAATACATAATAAGATTAAACAAATGGAGATCCTTAAAGGAATCGGAAGATTTTTCTATGTAATAAATCCAAAAGAAACATCCTATCCAGAAATAGAAGATGTTCCGGATTTCGTGACAAAGGTTTGCCCAATGTTTTAAGATTCGATTACCAAAAACATTATAAGATTTATCCACATTTAATTTAGAAATTCTTTACAGGCTACACCTTTTTTCATATCTTTTATAATCCTGGAATATATTGTCCAATGGGCTCAAAACAAGCAAACTGCTCGTATAAACGATGGACTTGTTTCTTTATCTCATGGAATGTATCTTGGTTGCGGGCAGTAAGATGATAAACAGATACAAATTACTAAATTGATATTGTATAATCATAAATATAATAATGCAATACATTACACTGAATGTCCACCCTATCTGTAGGTAATAGTTTAATGAAACTTTAATTTCCATTGCAGGCTTTTAGTTAGAGGACTTGAAAGCTATGTTTACATAAAAATATACAACAACTGGAGAATTTATGAATTGCCTTGGGATTCTCCTATTACTTGGTATGCAGCTGCAATTCTGACAGATTTTGGATATTATTGGCTCCATCGAGCTGCTCATGGTATCAAAATTTATTCCAAATATTCTTTAATGCCTTAATGTTAGCTTAATCGTACTACATATTAAGTACGTAGGTAGTCTGTTAGTAAATAGAACGCAATTTTATTATAAAGTCTCTTTCAACGAGATACCTAATTTTTTTATTTCACATAGAGGTTCATTTCATGTGGGGACAACACCAAGTGCATCATAGTTCTGAAGAATACAATTTGACAACTGCATTAAGACAGTCTGGGCTTCAAGGCTGGTTTGCCTGGATCTTCTATATTCCCATGGCTTTCTTTGTACCTCCTTCCATGTTCTTAATCCACCAACAATTTAATCTTCTCTACCAATTTTGGATCCACACTGAAATGGTCGAATCCATTGGCCCACTTGAATATATTTTGAATACGCCTAAACATCATAGAATTCATCATGGTACTGGTCAAATTATTGTCTTCATATTAAAGCAGCTCATTGCACTTGTGACACTTATTAATTAACATTAAATACATGTAATATGCGCTTCAATGAAATTTTAAATTCGTTTATCATGTTGTAGGCAGTAACCGTTATTGTCTGGATAAGAATTATGCAGGTGTATTGATAATATGGGATCGCATGTTTGGAACATTTGAAGAAGAAAAGCCTGGAGAAAAACTCGTTTATGGATTGGTGGAAGAAGTAAAATCTTTTAATCCTTTCTGGCTCCAGGTAAATGTCTGGTTCATTTAATTAATCACAAAAACAGCACATAATTTTTACATGAGATTTTTTCTCTTGGTAAAAAATTGAGTTTCAGAAGTAGTCCATTTAAAATCTAGAAGAATAATCCAGCGAGCCTGATCTTGATTCAGAGTATAATTGTTTTGAGGCATTGTAAATCTGGTCAACATTTGATATAGACCAAATAGATTCCTTAGGAGAATCGCTAATGAATAATTCCGGTGCAGAACTTCTTGCTCGTGCTCGTTGTGTTTCATATATTCTAGGTTTTGCTACTCCCGATTCTTCGTCGTAATCGTTACTTGTAATAAATGCATCTGGCTCCGATCCTTCCTCGGCTGCTTTGTCCGCTTCCCTGCTTTTCTTCGCTGCCCAAATTACAAATAGCAAAGTGAACGTCACAAACAGGAAAACTAATACTGTAAATATCAGAACTAGTAAAATTGACAACTCTAACTCCATCCTCCGCTCCGGGTTAGAAAAATTTCCAAACCATTCACGTAGCAAAGAACAGTTTTATGTGAGTTGTGTATGTATTTGGAAAGAATAGCACTATAATTTTTATTACGGACAAGAAGCAATTATATTAAGGAAATTAGCGATGTGGTAATTACTGTATTACTGTTCATTGCATTGCATTACCTGTATTTGTAAGCATAGTCATTCTATCATGTGTGCTCTGACGATAAGGAAATGCCAATTTAATGCATTAAATATGTCAATCAAAATTGATATGTTGTATCGAAAGTAATTGATTAGATATATTATATACTAATAAGGTTAGCCAGAATTGAGGACATTGCCAATACAATAAATATTATTCCTGATTCATAATCATTTTCACCAATTAAGATGTATGTTGAAATAATGATCAGTATATAATTATGTAATAGCTTTAGTAAATCATATACTTTACTGACTACAATTTACAATGTATAATAGTATAAGTAAGTGGTTCTTGTCTTTAACTTTATTTTGCTCGAAATTATTCCATCTAGTATTCTCACTAACTTAAAAGTTTATTGTGTGTGTAAACACTCAAAAGGGCGACAGGCTGCTTATCTTACGACTATACATCATTATCAGTACAAAGTCTGAACGTTTTATTTTATCGATTTAATTGTTTAAGTTTTATTATTATTATTACAAAGGTACACGCTTTAGGTATATCATTTTTTCAGTTACAGTAGTAGTTAGTAGCAAATACGGGCAATGATATTTGTGCTGTCTTTTATGCAATACCTACTACTAATTTATGCTGCTTGCTTTTGCTATATCTATGTACTAGTATCTATGCAATACACCTACGACTATAATTTTGAAAACAACTGTTTACAGTTTTTCTACTTTCCGAAAATATGGAACCGTGTAAAGGAGTATCCTGATTTGAATGATAAGCTATCTGCAGTGTTTAAAGGTCCAGGATGGTATCCTGGTAAACCGAGACTTGGTGATCCAATGGATTGTCCTGAGGTAAGTAATTTTAAGCAGAATTTTCAAGAATTTCAGTTACCTTAATTTACTCTACGCAGATTTTCTATAAACCTGAATACCTATTGCATGACAATACTAGTATAAGTATACTTAAACCCTCGGCTGAATAGTACATATAGTGGGCATATAAGCTTATTAATGCTAGTAAAATATTATGAATGTATAATGTACATTTGTAGATACCCATACGAGAAAAGTTCGATGTCCAAATTCCTCAGTGGCAGAACATCTATGTTCTCATTCATTTTGGTATTACACTATATGGATTTGACTGCCTTTTCAAGCAACATTTGGTAAGTTTAAATATTGCATGCAATTAAAAGTAACATGCATTCATCTTTACTGTGGTAATTTAAGTAATATAGCAAGTACATAAAGTACACAGAATTATTAACTAATGGTGTGTTCTACTACAGGGGCTTAGCCAATTGGCAGTATTTTTGTACGTAGGAGGTATTCTTTTCTCTTTGACAAATATCGGGCTAATTCTGGAAAACAGAAAGTTGGGAATTCACTCAGAACTAATTAGGTTGGTTGCTTTTTCTTTTGTATTGGCTCTATCCGCCCAACCAAATTTTATTACTCAAACAATTTTATCAGTTTTCTGTGTATCTATTGTAATTTGGATGACACTGTTGTTAAAAGACAGCTTTCAACACAAAAAAACTCACGCAAGCTAAAAATACTATTTATGTATAGTAATAAATGGATGCAAGCAATTTATTTTACATAAAAGATGTCTCTATCTACAGTTTTATGAGGCCCATTTATTTTGCATACTTAAGTATTATAATTAGGCTAGGTACGGTACACATTTATGTAACTGTATATTTTTCATATTGCATACCTTATATTTGTACAAATTAATTAAAGTGTCGTTCCTCATGTGGCAATGGGGTCCCAACACCACTAACTTGCAGTACGACAATTACGTAAGTAGTCATAATTGAAAAAAATGACAGTATCGTGCTCGGTTTGACATCATAGAATATCCCTACACGGAAAGCAAAGGGAAACCATGCACTTAATTGATAGTTTAGACGTGTTGCAATGTCCGTGCTAATTTGATAAGTGTTGATGTTGGTATTGATGGCTTTTTTCCATGCTAGCAAAACTTTGGATGAGTTATAGTGTACATTTCCAAGTGATGGAAGCAATAACCATATTTTAAATACATAGCCGATACTCGTAGAATAAAAAATATATATAGCAGCTACTTGAGTTGATTTTCTGTATCTGAACGCCAAAAATACCATAATAACCAATTGCAAGGCAATGACCACCTTGTAAAGAAAAAGAGTCTTTGAAAATATTTTATTGAAAGACAATAGCAACTCCTCCAACTTTTCGTATTTCTGTAGAGCTAGTTGCATTTGGGAGCCAATAGAATTGCCTTCCTGGGGAATTTTCCGTGTAAATTTTGAAGGTATGAATGATACTTTCATTAGCTGATCATTTTGACTATGAAAACATTCTTTTTGCAATTGTAGAATGTTCTCTTGCATAATACTTACTTGGGGTGTTGGTATTAGCGATATTGTAGACAAAGCCTGATTTAAAAATTGCGAAAATATTCCTAACAGCAGCTCTAACAGGACTATAGTGTGCATAATGATAAAGCCTATTATACTGTGAAATATAACAGTAAAAATGCGGAAACTAGGACTGTTTTCTGATTCTGGTAGTAAAGAGTAAATGTATGTTGGAAGACGAGAAAGTTGCCATATATTTGTGACGCAAAAAAGTGTTTCCAGCAAAGTGAATGCAATTCCAGTAATAATTAAGATATTTAAAATTCTTTTGAGGCGATTTGAAGATGTCTTCTCGTACGATTCTTGCTCTTCCGACAATCCTAATTGTATTATACAAAAATAAAGTATAAGTATAAAATTATTAATGATGGGGGAAATTAATTTCATATTCCAAATTATTCCCCTAGTTATAGGCTAATTTATTTCTTTAATTTATTATTGTCAAATATTTTAATTAATTTTGTATTAATTTTGTATTTAGCTTATTAAGTACCTGCATTGACAAATTTTTCCACTTTTGCCCAACTGACAAAGAATTGAGAAAATTCTGACTTATTTGTCAAAATTGTATAATATATGTATACCGTGAGAGTACTGTATAACAACCAGCACGAAGATCCAAGAATGAGCACAATGTGTTGTGCAATTTGAAATATACTTTGAAATATTCTAATTACAGCAAACCCGAAATAGGCGCACATAATTGTAAAGTTTATCCAAAAAGGAACATAGGACTTGTCAAATATTACATCGATAATTTCTTCGTCTTCTACAGTATTTTCTCCTGTTGACAATGTCGTTTTCTCGAAACCTTTTCCTAAAGCAGTGGGGGACGAAAAAATAAATTTAAATGGGAATATACCCATCGCCCTGCCCATTCGCAAGTATGATATCAATATTTTAAGGATGCTGGTGCGTTTCTCCATGGTTTTCTAATGCTAGTATATAATGCAGTTCCTCAGACTCGGGACAGAAAAGCTTTACTTGTGCTTGTTAGCTAAATGAGATTAATATGATAAGCGAATGAGGGAAAATGATGTGCTCCCTGCGCTGCCAAGAAGGATTATGCAACTAATAACACGATAAAGGACATTTTCATGAAAATCTTTGTAGAAACGAACGTAAATAAATGTAAACGTTATATATTTATAATAATCTATTAGCTAATGAGTATTTATATCGATCTCTAAATATCATTACGTATTCATGCTTTTGTTATACCTAATGCATCTATTGTAGGTACTATCTACTAAACCGGGTAATAATTAAAGCAAATAATTAGTATCAAAGTAAAGATAGGCTATACACTGTAAACGTAGTATATTGTATGTACACCAGTGCATTTGTGTATATGTTATGCAAATAACATATGCCAGGTCACCACTTTTGCTCCACCCGACCCTTGTATTCGATGTTGCTCAGGTATACACTACCATTCTCAATGAACTTATTTTTAGGATGAATACGTAATTCCAGCTTATTATTATTTTAACTAACGCACACATTAAGTAATGACCATGATAATTCTCGGGTGCACATTTTGGACTATAATTTATTTTTCGAATCTGTTTTTACATTACATAAAAAATAATTAAGTATAGATATGTGTTGAATAAGGATTTTAGAAGCTTATATATTATTTATGCATCTTCATCATGTTTGTTGTAGATTATGTAGGTTCTTAATTAATTAGTACTTTATACCTATCTAAAATTGTTGTGTTGCGGAGATATTATCGATTTCAGAGTAGGTTAACTATGAACTAAGAAGTAATGCATGGCTTATTCAATTCAGTTGCAGTTCTATTTTGTGATTGTAGCCCACCTTGATTTAAATACATTTGAACTTGGAAAAGAATGACCATATAAGACATCATGACTGAAATTATCTGAAATGCAAATGGTATATTTATTATTTGCATACACTTGAAGTAAATAAAGGTACAATTAGTTTATTTAGGCTTAACTTTGGCTTACCCCACTCCATAGCCTACGGTTTACTTTAAATATTCCCATAGCTGTGAAATAAAATGAATTCTGAATTATTTTAAAATCACTTGTGTCATTAATTTCAAAAAAGACGGAAACGATGTGTCCAACCTGTCATTTTCCATTTCCAAGAAAGTACAAATTGAAAAATATCGTCTATTGCACTTTTCTCATCCATAGAACTATTCAGCATAAGTTTTCGCTTCAACAGCTCTGATTTACATCTTGAAATCTATCAAAAATACGTGTCGTTTTAAAATCTGATTGTTTCTTAAGAGAAAATATTTATTATAGACTTACTGATTTTTGAGACTGATGGCCAATCTGCACTAAATAGAGAAGGAAGAAGGAATTAATTAGTGTAATGCAATCGTAGACATTAAGTACACGTTTGAATCCAAAATCGAGAACAAAAAGTGCATGGGTTGTTTGCACTAAAAATAGGACCGACATAATTAATAGGCCGAGTATGATGAGCCCCATAGTATCGTCGTAAATTTGGAAAATATCCCGAATCACATCAAATTCGTTCATTATGGCTTCTTTAGAAAATGGAGGTAAATTATATCCAGTGAGGATTCCAATGTAATGTTCATCCTTTTTCTGTCCGTTCATTAGCACTTTAGGAGTTTTTGACTCCAATATGTTAATTTTATGCTGCAAACTATCACAAAAATTTTCAAACATCCAAATGATGTGTTTAAGGGTCACGACGGAAATTGCAAATGAAACATACACCGATGCCATTACAGAGAGGGATGCATTGATAAAAAACAAAACAGAATACTGAAGTGGAGTTAGAAAGTAAAACCAGGACTTTTTGGGTGGAAACTGTTTCATATAAATAGAATATGTAAAAAATAATGATGCACTTAGGAGAGCAATTGAAAATATTATAAGGCAAACTCGGCATAGGCGAAGTGGCTTCTTATACAAAGTAAATGGCATGTGCTCATGAAAGTGCTCTACATTGAGAAGAAGATTAGCAATGCTTTTTGCTTTGACAGCAAACGTTAATCGAATTAGTATATGAAATCCTACATATAAAGAAGTGAATCCTTTCACAAACAGTGTGTGGAAAAGCCGATTTTCTGCAAACTTTTCGTAGTTTCCAGCAAAATCTGTCCAAAATAGTAGAAGACAAATATTTAGGGTAATTGAATATGCAGTATAGACACTGCATAAGGGTGCCACTTTTGGGAGTCCCCATGGGCTTGCTACGTAAAGGACTCCTGTTATCCATCCAATAAAGTATGAAATACCGAATCCTT
Source organism: Tomocerus mixtus (assembly GCA_034694165.1). Taxonomy (NCBI): domain Eukaryota; kingdom Metazoa; phylum Arthropoda; class Collembola; order Entomobryomorpha; family Tomoceridae; genus Tomocerus; species Tomocerus mixtus. Next base: position 28,741 of record JAQFYC010000843.1, read on the forward strand.
TTAAAACCATTTTGCAAACTAAATATGTAGGCATTGTGATTTTGCGATTCTCTTTTATGCAAAACTGAAAATAAATATTTGCTCAATAGTAACAAGGTCAAAGTAAAACAAGTGCCTACCTAAGTTGTTTATCGTTCTGTACATGCATATGCATTTAAAAATTATTGTATCTAAATCGTACTTTATTATCTACACCCATGTTGGTATATTCTCTGGCTTCCATTATTATCTAATGTTGAGAATTAATGTTCAATCGCTTATGCACTTATCGTATTCGTCATTAACATTCAAAAGGAAAGCATTACTCATAAGAAATATTGCAACAAAATCACGCCCCACCCGTTCGTAAGTGCTAATTCAAGGTTTGGTTTACTATCCAAATGGTGGTTAAATTAACATTTTCAAGTTACACCCTAAGATCTATTGCTTGGTCATTTTAATTGTACTGTATGCTTTTTTACAGTACATAGATGTATTTCGGATGCCCTACAATCTACAAATGCGTACCTCTACATACTTACGCACACTTTTAAATAAATTTGCTATTTATGATCATTGGTATTACTAGTAGTTTTGCAGGGACTTAGAAAATAAAAATTTTGTTACAGGGGGAACTTGAAAGTAAATATTGCAGGTAATAATAAATTAAAATAAGAGCAAAAAATGAAGTACAATTATGTAGGACAGGTTAAGACATAAGTAATAATTGTTAGTAGTCAATTAGATCTACAGATGGATCATCTTTTGTTTCATTCGATGACGCAATAACAATACTATTAAACGACGAATTGCAGTGATACTTTTCTTGGCTTTTAAACTGTAGTTGGAACAATATCACAACATAGGTCATCATTACTGATACTATCTATAAAATACAATTTTTAATTATTGTTTTTATTTTTTATTTTCATATACTACTAGTAAACACTTGAGAAATTTAGATAATACCATACTCCGGCCAGCAAAGATCTATCAACGGAGAAAAATCCAGCTAGAGTGAATAATCCAAAGAATATTTATTGTCAGTATTGTACTTGCTTGTAATGGTACTGGCACATTAATTTGTCCTTCTTTAGGGATTCTAATTAAATAATTACCTGCCGACATTTTCCAATCCCATGATGCGATTAGTTCTACGACTTCAGAGAGGGGTTTCTTGGCCTGAGATTTTGGCATCATGATTATCATCCTTTGCAGCCAACGTTTCTTTGTGGTAATCTAAATAAATATGCAGTACTGACAAATTATGCTTCTGAATATAATTCTTAAAATTCCAGGAAATCAACGATTGTACAGATATTACCGTTTTGTGTGCTGTGTTTCCCATTTGCAATAATGTCAAGAATACCAAATGCTGTATGAATGTCAAAGCATCAAAAATGTGTACAAGGCTAAAATGTTCATGGGTGAAAAAGGAATTAGTTGTTTGAATAACAGAGATAACAGCAATGAGAATAAGTCCAAGTAGTAAAGGACCAACTATTTCATCATATAATTGAAATAAAGCCTGAATTTTATCAAACTGTAGCACAAGTTCATCCCTAAAGTTAATTTTCTCCACTTTCTCTTTATGATTCAATTTTGCTTGACTATCTATAATATAAATCTTCCAATTGAACGCAGGATCCTTTGTCGCTGTTGCAATAATAATTGTTTCCACACAGTTGCAGAAATCTTCAAAAATCCCCAGTATGTATTTGGTTGTAATAATGGCAAATGAGAAAGAAACGTGAATCGAAGAAATCACGGCGGAGCTCCCAAATGCAAAGAATACAATGCAATATTCACAACTGGTAAGGTAAGCAAACCAAGAGAGTTTAGGAGGAAATCCCTTTTGGTGTAAGATTCCTATGAAAGAAAGTGCAGCCAACATCAAAGTTGTTAAGAACACACATTGTAGCGCTTTATACCGACAGAGATCCTTATTCCTTAGCAAGCTTAGGTCACCAGCTCTCTGATATAACTCTAGTTTTCTGAGAAATTTTGCAATCTTTTTGGCATTTATTATAAAACAAATCCTTATATAAATATTAAATGCTAGAACAAGATCTATGAATCCTTGTACGAGTATTTTCTTCAGGAATCCTTCTCTTTCGTAGGTTGCAAAATGCTGGATAAAATCAAACCAAACAAAATGGGTGATCACATTTAGTACAACTGAGTAATATATGTGTAGATTCCACCAAGATGAAATACTAGTTAGTCCCCACGGCTTTTGGATAAATACAATACCAGTTAACCATCCTACCCACGCGGAGACACCAAAACCTTCTAAAACCATCTTGCTAAAGCCAAAATTATAACTGAAACTAAATTTGAGAAAAAGTCTGCTTTTATTTCATTATCTAAATTATATCTGCAAGTATTAATTTCATTTTGTGTTCAGAATGTATTTTTTTTATTTAATTTCGCATTGAAATAGCAATTGGATACATCAAAAGCAACATCATGCACGTTAGTGGTAATATAACAAACCAGAAAAAGAATCAGATACCATTTTGCATTTTGTAATTTGTAGTGTAATTTATTATACTCTTTGAGAAGCCAACCTAAAATACACTCAATAAATAATTCTTTGTTTACATTGAAATACATATTGTGTGCAAATTGATTATCAGCAAAGAGAACATGTAAATGTGAGACGAATGTACCTTTCTAAACGTATGAAAAATAATTTATTGGCAAGCCATTTTTGTATTACATGCTAGTTAACCTAATATAATGGTGTCGTACTAATAAATGGTGACGCAGTTGCTGAGATAGTTTCAGTAGCATTTTCAGGTTTAGGTTCATCAGTGACATTCAACTGGAACAGGATAACTACGTATGTCATCAGACTTGAGACGACCTGCAAGAATCAGCAGAGCAGATCGGTCAGAATATGAATGACATGGAAAGACAGTTATTGATTGTGTCATTATGGCCCACTTAATCTAATCTATCATATTACATTACATGCCATTCTCTTGTTCGTGTCTGTCTGTTGATAATGAATTTAATGGAACCATGAGCCAGACTCTAGTTTGCGTGTGCAAGGCTACGTATCGTTAAACGCAGGTAGGTAATTGAATCATGCATGGTGTCATATTACATATAATTTACTTACTCCTGATAACAGAGAACGCTCAATGACGAAAAACTGAGGACCACCCGTTAGTTCCCAATCCCAAGTATTAATTACTTGCATGACTTCTTTCATTTGATCTCGAACTCCAATATTATTCATCAATATAATCATCCGAGATAGTTTCTCTTTCGCTTCGAATATCTAAAGTTAGAAAATCGATAATTAAATGTATGTATCAGCAAAAGTCTAAAGGAATAAACAAAATTCCCTAACAATAAGTACTAACATCAATAGTAATTACTATTTATGAAACTATTATCTATTATACAGCTATGTTACAGGCTGTATTATATATAGATAGTAATATGGCTATAAATTTTCAACTTTATTTTATGCAAATTATTGAAATCGTAACGTAATTTCACATTTCAAATGTCCTGGGCCTGTTAGTTATATTTCCTGGGTATTTCTATACCTCATTGTTAAAATTACCGACTTTCTTCGTCAAAATTGAAAAATAAGTTATATATAAATGTTCATTTAAAGTTTTAGTGTGAAAGAGAAAGTCAGGAGAAACTTTATTGTAAATATATGGGATATTTGGGCGATGACAATTATATGACGGGCATTATTATTATGGGCGTACGTAGTCAAAGAAAGCCTTTCAGTAATTCACAAATCATACCGTGAAGTGTAGTATAAACATAGCAGACAAATAGAAACATGGGAGTGGCAATTTCTTAACTTATCTTTAGTTGCTGAAATATATTCCATATGCGTATGTGAATGGCAAATATCATTCGTGAATAAAATTAATTGAAATATTAGAAATTAGAACTATCAATGAACCTACCCTTCTGTGAACCATGTAGCCCATTTCCAGTAGAACAAGTTGAGATAACTCCATAAGGAAATGGAAAATGTCAACAATATATTTTGCCTCTGACTCCGGATCATTTCCATCATGTAAAAGTACAGCATTTGCAGAATGAATGAGAACAAATACAGAACGTACCATAAGACCTAAAAGAACAGGCCCACAAATTTTGTCGTATTGAATGCAAAGAAGTTTGACGTGCTCAAATTTGCTCAACAGTTTCTCTTTGCTCAAAGGAGTTTGTTTCGCAATAACATTAACACTGATATCAATGTGTGGCATTCCCAGATCATTAGCCACTTCTAGATCATATAAATTAAGCTGCTCTTCAAAAGTTGTTGTGAAATCGTCAAAAATCCAATGTATGTGAAATGTCGTAGCTACAACAAATGCAAATGAAAGAAAAGTCGAGCCAAGTAATGGCCAGAGTGTAAAAAAGAAAAAAATTATAAAGTAGTACGGAGAAGGTATCAATCCATACAATTTTACGCTTGGGATCACTTCAGATAACCAAACTATGGTCAGTATGGCTGCAACGTGCAAGTAAATGTTCGTAAAGATAATAGTTCGTTTGTAGAATTTCCATTGTTTAACTTCTTTCGTGGACAGTGGAGGTAGTTTACCTTTGTCAGTTTCTAAAGACTTGAGAAACTTTGGTATTATTTTACCACGGAGGAAAAAACATACCCTAAAATATATATCGAATGCTACAGCACCAATCGTGATACTTAAACTCAAAAATTTCTCAACCATCCCTGCATTTTTATGTCTTAATTTCATCATTTGCTTTATGTAAAAATCAAAACCAATTACTAAAGAAATTACTTGAATGATCACTGTATACACGAAAAACTTGCTCCGTACTGGAGCAAACACAGGAATCCCTCTTGGGCTTTTAATTAACAGAGTTCCGGAAAGCCAGCCGATGTAGGTGGCTGCTTTTAATCCTTCAAGAACCATATTTTATTTTGTAGAACAAACTTTCACTTAAAAATTCTTGACAAATCGAAATAAACTTTAAATTCCAACGAAAAAGAGAGAAGTTAAAATGTTCACCAGTTCCAAACCGGTCCGGTGATCAGCCTACAGAACTCCACTACAATGAGCAGTTTATGAAAGGGATACTAGATTAGTTAGTAGGTGAAGCCAATTTCATCAAAAAATTAAAGCTATACAGATATAAGCACATGACCAATGGCAATTGTAATACGTATAATAGTTAGCACAGTTTACATTCGGGTATCTTGTAATTAATTCTAAGACGGAAATCAATAACCGTAGCACTAATGTACATTGAGTACCATAATAACCAGATCATTCATCGCTATGCATTTACTTACGCCCCGTTTTTACAAGCACATACGATTGCTCTACATTTAAATATTTCATTGATGTGTGGATCAGCATTCGTAGTTCCAAAGAACGAAGCTTTCTACTTATCATTAACTTCTTAATAGTTATCATCAAGCAATCAATCATCTCACAAGATAGCACTTCATACAAAATGTATATGGTCTTTCTGGATCGGACAGTACAATACAAATGCTATATGTATTATCTCACGTGCACATTTCATGTTGAATTGTTTTAGAAAATGAATCACAAGTATAAACTAAAGAACAGTTTGAGTATTAAATGCCATTGTAATTGTAATGTACATAAACATGCCAATACGTACAAACGATGCAATATCCCGTTACTATACTGACAATGTATTGTAGCTTGCCAGTGCCAGCAAGTTCAATAATAATGTGCAAATCAAGTATTATTTTGATTCTAAAGAGGATTAAATGTTTGTAAGAGCATTTAGGTATATGGGGGACGATATGCATGTACAACAACTACTACTTATGAATTACTTTACAATTTGATTGGTGAATAGCTTTACACAGTTTACGGTACAGACAAACCTGACTACAGAGAGTATAAATAGCATAGTGACATGATGACTTATAGTAATTAATATTTTTACGCACACACTAAAATGTAATAAGTATTTATTAATTTGTTTAGTTATGAATAAATCCGGTAATTAATCAAGTTTTTACATACTTATGTGCATTATTAGCATCACCTACCTACACTAAAAACATTTAGTTAGCGGATCAATGACCGATTAATTTGTTGGACAATACAATTAGTATACATATACACTACAGAACTGTTGTGCCTTTTCTCCTGGAATTGATACAGGTTTACAGTACAACAAAAGCGAAATCTATATAGACAATAATAATACATATTTAGCAAAATGCTAATTCTCCTGCCTGTGTTTGCTTCTGTCCTTGAACTCTTATACTTCTTAAGTGGTAGGCCAACAAGAAAACAACTTTTTTGTAAAGTCACAATTTACATTATTATCATAACGGCACATTTTTATTTAAATACATTATTTACCTTGTAGGAAATGATGCACCTAAAAATGACAGACAAAACACCACAAATATTTCCCTAACTGACAGACCACATACTGCTCCAGTTTTTACAAAATTATTGCCCAGTAAAATAAAGCGAATTAATTTAGAAAGGGACATTATGCAGCAGGATGGGAAATTTTTGCAAGATAAATACTCAAATCAAAGAACAGCAACTACTACTAACCCAAAATTCATAAAATCATTGGCCAGTGAAAGACAAATTAGCTCAAACGGAAGTGGGATTATGGAACAAACTTCATCGAAATCGAACTATATTGAAGTGGTACCAGAGGTTGAAAGCAATGATGTAATAAAATCTTCAGTGCAAGTGAAGAAGGAAGGAAAGTCGAAGTTAGCTTTCAATGAAATTAATTCCGAAGGTAAATATTTTTTCATGTTCTTTTATGTGTAATGTGTAGCAATGTAATATGAATAAGCTATATCCACAATATTTAAAGCGGTTACAAATAAGAAAGTATATTTTTTGTAACACGATTTCTATTTTTAAATCATTATAATTCATTAGAAAGTCAGGCAAGTAGTCCTTTGAGACTTACTAAGCAAAATGAACTCGAAGAAATGGCGATTCCTCATGACAGTGTTGTCGAACGCAGTATACAATTATCACAACTACATGACTATAAATTTGGTAGCGTAAATGAAGATAATAGTCTTAATGACTCTGCTAATGAGTTGCCCGGAAACGCTAAAGAATTCGATGCAGATAAAATTGAACCTTTTAAGCTGTTGGTACCAGAAAGCGAAATTGTAAGCACATTAGAGAAGCCTTCAGAAGACCAGCTAATAAAATTGCAATTATTGCAGATAGGACGAAATTGGGGAAAAATTATCCAAAATATGGCAACAACCGAATCACAAAATTCAGTTTCAAACGAACAAAATGATTCTTTCCAAGAGTATTCTGCAGCAATAACAGTACAAAGTGAATTGGTTGAGAAAGATGAAAATGAAGCTACCACTACGATTATCAATACCTATGGTGCAACTTCAAGCTTAGGAAAGGACGATGAGAATCTTTACAAGAAATTGCTGAAAGACATTAGTGGGGACCAGTCTTATGGAATTCAGAATGGAATAACTGGCTTGGTGAGTGCATTAAAAATTGGACTATTTACCCTAAATTCTTGCAGGTATAGATGGACACATTTTGGTACCCATATTATGTATATAACATGCCATATCCATGGATGCTAGTATGCCTCAAAAAATAGCCAAACTTTTAAATATTTTATTTTGTGTACATAGTATTTGACAGTTTCCGAAGATAAACTTCCCAATGTGAATGGTTTGCATGCAGTTTTTACCTCACAATGGAGGAACTTGGAGAACCAGAAATGGAAACTGATAAAACAGAGTAAATAATAAATAATAATTAAATAACTTTACTTGTACGTATTAATAAAACAAATACGGAAAAAATTTGGAATTTATTTTTATTTATACTTGCAAATAAATCGACCTACTTTCTTCTCGTTTACAGTGGATAAAATTGACCCTATGTGTTTATTGCAGATGGCTTTTACCAATTGATATCAAAGAGATTTATGATCAATTATGGAAACACAATGTGGAGTATAAATATTGCCAAAGATAATTCTTATGTATTTCGGTTGATGACTGCAGATGGAAGGAAATGTATCGGGCTTGAAGGAAAATTACAAACTAGGGATTGTAAAAATGCATTTTTATGGAGTTTTGTAACTTTCGAAAATAGTAAATCAAAATTTTTCCCGTATTCAGCATTAATAAAACAATTTTATTTGGAACAGAACAGTAGTCATCTTTGCTTATGCAATCGGCGGTGCTGCTGTTCCTCCTTCTGGTGTTGCTTTCGGTTCCATGTAAAGTTGAAACAAAATGACTACGTACGCAATCATAGTAGAAAAGACCTAAAAATTAAAATTTGAGATGAGATGCATGCATATGTTTTCGACAATTAACAAGCTTTGTTTGAAAACACTTGTAAAAATCCATATATTAATTTACACTAGACATTAGTGAGCGGTTAACTGTAAAAAATCCCCAGGCTGTCATTTTCCATCGCCAAATCGACAAAACTTCGACCACATCAGATATTTGTAGCTTGGCCAGCGTGGATGGCATCAATGTCACCATACGGTTCAATTTGACCTTCCTCTCCGCAATCTAAACAGAGGTCATGCAAAATAGGTTACTTCAATGAATGGGTTGAAAAAAATCTATACTATACTCCGAATTTTTTAGTACAGATAGGGATAAGGCTACCAGATTTCTCGATTATTCTAGAAAATAAAGCTATTTTAAGCATTTTATTCAGAATATGTTTTTTAATTTGAGCAAACTTTCTTCAAAGTTTCTCAAACCTCTTAAAAGTTAGATAAAATAAAATAGTTTAATAAACTTTATTTCGCGAAATAGCTTTATAGATTTCGCATAGTGCCTTGGGGAGCCTTACTCTCTAAGAGTAAAGGTAAAGGGTACCGATTTTCGTCCTTGGAATTCTGGTAGCCTTATATAATAAGTTAAACAAGGAGTATCCATACTCTGTCATACAAATCTTGACCCAATTGAAGAAGAAATAATTGAACGATTTGATAAACAAGATTAAACCAATCTGACACTAATCCAGCCCACCCAGCGTTTGATCCTCCTTCGATAAGAATGGAATTTGCAGCATGAATAAGACTGGTCACACTCATAACAACCAAGCAGAAGAGTAAGGGACTGACAATTCTGTCAAAAAGGTTAAACAATCCTCTGATATCCTCAAATCTGCTGATTAAAACGGTAATTTGTTTTTCATTTTTCATTGACATGAGCATTTGCCGAATATCTTGCGCCTGGAACATATCTATTGGATCTTTCTTTGCTGTTTTAATTGCTCCTTCAATTTGTATTCCATAGTCTTCAAATATCCAGACTAAATAGACTGCTGTTACCACAATGAAGGAAAATGCTACATAGAATGAGGATACTAAAGGCAAAACCCCAAATATTCCCATAAGAAACAGATATCCCCAAACCCCCCAGGGCGCGAACCAAGAATCTTCAGGAATGTGTGTGGCTAGTTGTATAGTTAAGAATATTCCAGTTGCCAGACGAAGAGTTAGGGAAACCCAAGTTAGAATGGAAAACAAGCGACGAGTCTTCTGGAGTGTCGTGGGCACCGTGGACACGTCATAAAATTCAAGTTCGTTTAGAAAATAGCAAACGTTTTTCGCTTGGACACAAAAGAAGATTCGAATGAAGGCGTTAAATAACAATCCGAAAATGGTGAAACCCTGAAGGAGAATTTTCTTAAGAAACTTTTCATCTTCAAATTGTCTCGAGGTTTGAAAATAATCAAACCAAATTATTTGAGTTATGACATTTAGCAATAAAATGAAAAATGTTGGAATATTTATCCAGGATTCAAAAATAGGAACTCCCCAAGGGTATTTTATGAATAGGACACCAGTAATCCAACCAAACCAAGATGGGACTTCGAATCCTTCTAAAACCATCTTAATTCAATTACCAGGAACTCAGCTAAAACAAGACAAGTAAGTTAACTCTTTACTTTTCATTACTTCTTATGGAATAAACTCTTTTGTTCCAATTCCCACAATAAAGGTATTTCTAAATCATTAAAATTTTAAAGATTGCCCTTGAAAAAGACAATTCGTCATCCTTAATCTACGATGATTTATTTTCTTGTGTAACATAGAGAATTTATGTACATTGTGGCTTTGCTGCATGAGTTAATATTTCATACATAATAATGATTGATTGGACGATAAGGATGCTTTTAAGCAGTTTGTGATGGTATTCAACCATATGTGGTCCCCCACTACGTTGGCGAATGGCGATTCATCTCACAGCTCTCATTTGACTGGCATTTTAGTAATTGAATTTCTTGAATGATGGTTGCACTTTAGCATATATCGCATAATACTATACATTTCACCTATAGCAGACTAGCACACGGTGGCCATACAAAGTATATTGTCCTTAATATTGTTTACGAAATCAAATGTCCTTGACCTTTGTTCATGTATGTATTATATGCGCATCGGCTCCATTTGAGACATTACTGGTTGGCTAATTGTTTATTATAAAAGTAGTACTTACTAATTTAATATTTGCTTAACTTACATTATTTACTATAGACAATTTTATGCAGTAATGCCTATGGATTATTGATGTAACTTATTTTGCTGGGAATTTTTTATTTTCTCGTTATAAAAACAATTTTTTGTCTCTCTCGCCAGATATTTTGATGAGCCAATTGTAATTAAAGTACATACTAATATAATAGTACATACCTAATTAATAACTACTAATGACTAAGGATTGGATAATTACTTAAACGTATATTGTGAGTATTCATCTAAGTGTCATAGTCAGCTATACCTATTTAAAATAGCATTATGATGTACCAATAATTTTAATGTGCAATTACTTCAAGTATCTGTATCTTGTTACTACAGTAGTTTGACATAAATGTTTTAAGAAGTTTTAAATGGAGCATCATAAATAAGGAAAGGGTCAAGATCCTTTAAAGAATATACCTAACTTGTTAGTGGTAAATTAGTATATTGATAAGCATTTAAAGATTAAAATAAACCGGTTTTACATACATTACATCATGATCCAAAAACGCTGTGGCTTGACTGTATCCTTTGGTTATTTATTATTAGTTATGATACCTTAGCATGAAAACTGATTAAAAATTAGCAGACAAATGTCTGGGGTGATTCAACGCTAAATTATTCAGCAATTTTAACCCTTGCAATACCAGGCCTGGTATATGTATTAAAACCTGGTAACATTTTACAAAGGTGAAATTATTATACCGAGGAAAGTAAGTGGAAATCAGTTCTACAGAATTGTTTATTCATGTTTATTGGTAAGGTAAAGTACATATAGGTACAAGTTTTAAATGCAAACTAATTTCGCATAATTGCTCCTTGCTTTATAATATGTTTAGTAAATGCATCTGCATACTGTTACTGGATAATACATATTCTATAACTAAATATCTAGCCTATTTACTATCGCGTTGTGAAATTGAAGTATCAAGATCACTTACAGTATAGAAATACTTTTAGCTAACATTTAATGTGTTAAACATCTTAAGCAGCAAGGCAACAACAAGATTATTAAGCTAAAAAGAAATCTGCTTAGAGAAAATTGAAATAAAATATTCTACGATTACATTTATTTTTAGAATTGGGCCAGTCACAAATGTTTTTGCTACTGTTCCATTCTGTACCGGGTGGGCAAGTGTTCTCTTGTGGTAGACCATTAACGCACCAATAGTACTAAAAAATCAAAAATTAGTTAAGCACTTATATTATCTTTGTTTCTCATGTGAAATGAAAGAAAATGAAATTACTTTATTGCAGTCCATGTGAGGGCAATACTGTTGCTTGCTGCAGTCGCATTCTCCAGGAGGAAGAGAAGATGTCGATTCTTGGGCTGAGGTGCTTTCCTGTGTTGGTTGTGGCGTTTGGGCAGGTTGTGTTTGTGTATATCTTTCAGTCGTTGTGGTATATTGGGTAGTCGTTTCCATTGGCTTATGTGGTGCCATTGTTGTTGGTCTGTTTGGCATTGGATTTCCCGAAACCTTAATACAAGTGCTTGGGGGAGCTGGTGGTGGGGCTTTCTTCCAATCTGCCACTGGCTTTACAGGAAGTGGATCTGGTACAGTGTAGCCCCTCATTCCTGTAGGTCAAAATATAAATAATCATTCCAGTATGGTGACACACGTGAATTATTCCTCCAAAAGTGTGAATACAAATATAAACCCCCAATTGTGCGACACATACAAGACAAATTTATTACTATCAATTCGGTGTTGGCTCACCTTCGTATAAGACATCGATAAGAGGATCTTTTTTGCCACAGACACCCCTATAATCGTCCATATCAATGGCCCAGTTCATCGCACCACCATATCCCTTTTCTTTAATCCAGTCCATTTTAATTTTTAGGGAATCGACATCTTCATACCCAATCCAATTCTTTCCTGCGTACATGTAAGGAACTTTTCCATTTGTATCGTACTCTTTCGTCCAGTCCCCAGTTTTAAGTCTTAAGCAAATCTGAGTAGAGTAACAATAATTTCCATCAAAATTGAATCAGAAAACTGTCAATTATTTTTAAATTGCTGAATAGGTACTAAATGGGTACTCACATTACATTTTACATGTACAAATCGCACACAGATATAAGATCTATGTAAAGTATACTAACCTCATAGTAACTCATGAAACCTCTTGCCATTGTATACTCTCCAGGATCTCCTCCATTTTTCTGCTTATCAATATAATCTCCTAATTTATGCATATTTGGATCACTGAGAGCATAAGTACGACCGTAGAAAGCCATTCCGACGATTAGTTTATCTCGAGTGCAGCCTTCATTCAGCCATAACTCAGCCCCATCATTAACATTTAGTTTCTCATAAGCGTATTGATCATGTGGCCGACGATATAGAGGAGTGTGTGTGTCGGCAAATCCTACCCAGTTCCCTCGTAAATCATAAGCCATCAGATGGATCGCATTTAAAATGCTGTTTCGGAAATTAGCGTAAAAACATTAGTTAAGTAATTTAAATTAATCTCCAGAATCTCCTGCCTGTGATTACAGTATCATAGAAATGATCTTACCTGCAAAGTTCTGGAACGAAATATCCTTCCTGTAATCTGAAGCCGGCTATGGGGACAGCCATAGTAATTTCCCAATCAGGATTATAGCTATCGAATGCATATCTCAGTTCTCTGACGAATTCTAAAAATTTTACTCTGTCTCCGAAGGAGCCACCTCGGTCTGCAGCTCCAGGGTATTCCCAATCCAGGTCGAAACCGTCAAAATTGTACTTTTGGAGCATGGCTGTCAAAAACGGATAAGTTTATTACACACTCATTTATTCAAGATTTTGCATAAAAAGGGATTTTCATTACCTGTTACACTGTTGATAAAACTGCATCTTCTCTCTGGAATTGATACCATTTGGGAATATTTCCTTCCTCCTTCACCCCATCCTCCTACTGCTAAACTGAGTTTCAAATTAGGATTTTTCTGACGGAGGGACACAAATTTCTGGAAATTTCCTTGGTCTACATCCAGCTAATAAACATAAAATAAAGCATTTTTATTCATGGTTTTGCTTAAATATTGAATTTGTTATGTTTGTTTGTATGTAAGTAATTAGTACCTCTGGATCAAGTATCAAAACCTCCCAAGTTACATTGGACACACCGACAAAAGAATAAATCAAGTGTGTACACTTAGAATAAGGGATATCGTCCACGGTATACTTTCCTATATCAGGTCGATAGACAGCCCAATTGCTGTAATAGCAAACAACTCTTGCGGGTTTGCCAGCTTGACCTGGTGTTACTACATCTTGCTGTTGGGCAAAGGAACCGGATAAAATGCCCAGGAAAAAGATAAATACCCCTTTTTCTATTATGAACTTTAAGTTCATGATTTCCTTACAGATTGTAATTAAGTGACTGGACTGGAGATTGGGAGAGAGTGAGCTTTTGGGACGAAGGATTAATAGAATACAAGTGCTCCTCTCCACTTGATAAGAAAATCTCGACTGAATTAAGATCCAGATCCAGTCCAGTCCAGGTGAAGTTCAACGCTCAGAATGAGTCAAGTCAAGGCCAGGAGTCATCGTAATCTTCCCATTTTTTATACAGCCCACTCCACTCCTGAAGACAAGACGACCCTTAATGAATTTATAATGAGACTTCGTACAATTTATCGACTCTTCATTTTCCTCCATATAAATAAAGCAACCTAGCTCTAAAGTAATACCTGATTCATCTCGTGCCTACACATCCATCTCCATCCACATTATGCCTTTGTTATGCAACTAATGTATCTAGTATCTACCTCCTCCTGAAGAATATCATGTACTTGTATTTGTACATACTTAGGACAACAACATATCGCCCATGGCATGGCATTCATTGTTTGTATTTCTATCTAACTGTATGTTGATACATTGCTACATTAAATTGCATCTTCATACATTTTGAGAGATTGAGATGAAAGAAACACATCTTTTCTGCATTCGTATACTTTTTAAGCATTTTTTACTTTCCTGATTACTTTTTCAAGGTAATGGTATGCAACATTTTAAGTTTGTGTAGTAAATAATCTATGAAAATCATAACAAACCTTTCTTTCAAGAATTTATCCACTCTGTAACGATGTTTTACTAATTAGAGGAAAATTACTGGTAATTGCTTTTTAATCACTTACGTTTTTTATGAAAGATAAATTATGTTAAATATGCCATGTTCTATGTTTGCATTTTGTGATGGAGTGCAGACAACAACAGAGAATTTAGATGAGCTGAAAAATATTCCTAAGATTTGTTTACAGATAGGAGATGCGACTCTGCTGTAAAACAAATATGTATCAAGCTAAGCCAAAAGCCAAACTACCACGCCCTACCCAATGTCACCTTGCCCTGCTGGAGAAGTTGCGATCTATTTCGCTTATTTGCATTTAGAGTCAATGACATTAAAAATGTCTTTTATGGTTCATCATGCTCATCTTCTAGCTCTGCAACGTATGTACCTGATATACTTACTTATGTACGTTGTGGTGTGACTAAGCTGGAGAAAAATATTGCTGTATCATCCTCTCATGCAATGTCCTTGCAATATGTAGCTATACTTATCTGTATGCTTTATTCGGGCATAAAATATGTTTGCAGTTTATTTTTATAGAGCAATCAATCAGGCAAGGTAGTAAAAACTTATAAAGGTACCTTTATGTAGGTATACTCTTACTTGGAAATCGATTATTAAGCTTTGCAAGGAAAACAGGTTTTAGCGTTGGCTTAAACCGTTTAGTTTTGAAATACATTTGCATTTGCATGTTCTTTCTTGCAGATTAGGTATACCTTACAGTCCAATTTAAAGTTGTTCCATGCTCTAGATTTTTTAACTCGTAAACAAATACCTAATGCATGTCATTTACTCACTTAATTAAAAGGTTAAAATGCATTTCGTTTGATATTGGTCAAAATATTGGCTCATTCCAATAAAGCAGTAAGTTGTACATAATTCAAATGAAACAGTCGAAGGACAAAAAGGACATTCTTATTTGCCATTATAATATAGAAATGCCACACCTGTAAATAAGGATTTAGATTTATTAAATGAAAGTTCGAATTATTTTATACGTAGAGTAGTATACTTCATTTTTCTCCTACTGCAGATTAGATAAGCATAATAAGTTTGCAAATTGAATTTGAAAGCATAGGTGGACTTTGTAATAATTACTGAACATAAAAATGGTAATAATTAAATACTTATCGATTTGAGGATAGAGAAGCAGTCAAATAATCACGATATACAATGTATCTACATGAAAGTTTCATATTATTCTGATTCGCATTTGAAATGTAATATAATGTGAGCTGTTTCACTGGGTTGTATGGTCTCACAATTATTTAATTACGGTGAGAATATGGACTATGGACGCTACACGTGTGTTTATTTTGTTAAACAAACACTAAATTATAGATCTGGCCACGTAGTACTAAGAATGTCTATGAAACTAAATAGACCATCAAACATTAATTAATTTAGAAGAGTAGAGTGGAAGAAATTCTACCAGAGCGGTAATTAAATTGTCAGCTATACATTAATGTATATGGGCACTAGGTACAATGGTAATAGATTTGCTGCCTAAAACATTACCCTCGTATGGAGAAAAAACATTGAAATATGGTAAAATATAAATATGCAATACTTAGGTTGTAAGTTAAGTGTGTGTGTGTGTTAGTAGCAGGTACCTATACTTATTGTAAGTATATGCAACTCTTTTCAATCCTCAGTGGGACTA
>JAQFYC010000844.1:0-44930 GCA_034694165.1 Tomocerus mixtus
ATCGTAGTAAATTGACTATTTTGCACATCTACTATAGTGCAAGCGTAAATAACACAGAATATAAGCATCGGTACTTAGCTACTATATGAAACATAATATTAGATTTTGCGAGAAAAGGGACAGTTTTGCCTTAGAAAGCATATTTCATATAGCTATATCAATCAAAAGTGGGTAAAGCGAAAGTACATAAATGCGCACTCGTGCAGCCAAAACATCTTATATGAGTACATAAAAATCCTTTAAGGAGCACCTAAACCCAAATACCTTTTGACACAACCAATTTTGCATGAAAGAACCATGTCACAGTCTCGATTGAGTTATTACGCTAACGAAGTAGTTTCCGTTCCACCGTTTTCACTCTATACGCAGAGTAGCCCCTATATGTCTGTACTTATCATAAAAATAGGCAAGGAAATCATAAAGAACGATATAAATGTGTGTCCGTCTCTATTGTAGCTTCTAAAGCCGGATTTCAC
This sequence comes from Tomocerus mixtus, assembly GCA_034694165.1. Classification (NCBI taxonomy): domain Eukaryota; kingdom Metazoa; phylum Arthropoda; class Collembola; order Entomobryomorpha; family Tomoceridae; genus Tomocerus; species Tomocerus mixtus. The sequence goes on from JAQFYC010000844.1 coordinate 477, forward strand.
AAAATTCTTTCTGCCGAAAACCGGAAAACTGCCTGTTTCTGGGACATACAGGAGAGTCGGTGGATGATTTAAAACTGTGTTGTTAAAACCCAGAAATTCGACAAATACGAGCAAAAATGTGTTCCCTATTTTATATGCCCAAAAAAGTGAATATGTTATTCAGGGCACATACTTCCAACTAGAAAAAAATGACGTTAGTGAAAATATAGACTTGTGAACATAGGTAACCTAACTGGAAAATGTAGATTCTAGCTAAAGGTACAAAAAATGCAATATATTTCTTTATTTATAGATTCCGGTACTGGCTACATATTATAATAAAATGAAGCAATGCTCCTTGGGGGATGGATGTTTGCATATTAGCAATCTACCTCTCCGAAATATCGTATCGTATGTGCTCAACGATCTCAAACCCTACTAATAATATCATCATTTAGCTTTGAAAACATATTCAAGCATCAAGTGCAAATATAATATATGTACGTTCCCTCGCCATGCATGGCTACGGCTATTGAATGACAAATTGTAATACCAATTCAACTTGAAGGCATTCCGAATGTTCCACCTTTATGTTTAGGTAATGGTGATTGATTTTCGCTACATGCGAATTCAATACCTTCTACGATAAGCTGATATAGCGTTTAATTTGTCACAAGTTCCATCACCCATAACATAGAGGTATTCTATTCCCCACAATCTTTACTCTGACAAAAAGTAAGTATTTACATACTAGGTGCTTTACCGTAGCTTCACATCAAAATGCTGACCTTTAAATAACAACTTTGTGATGAATAGCACAATGCCAATGGAACACAAAAGAAATAATATGGTTGGGTTGAAATTAAAATACTCAAATGCTCAACCAACCCATACTGGATTGATATTTTTAGGACTAGATTTTACGATTTTATTGAAAACTAGTGTTTAATAATACTACACGATACAATTTGACGCGGTATAGAAATGCCTTCTGTGTATTAAACATTATTATATAAATTATTAGTTAACCAAACTCGTATTTAGCAATAAAAGTAGGTAGTACAAGGTACTACGTACGTAGGTACATAGGTAGAATGCATGGGTACTACGGAATATCTCGGAATTTTTAGCGAGGCCCGTATATAATAAAAATAGCGTACATTTTACCGATGGTACTACACTGACTTGTAATATAATTTCTAAATGTGTTTGCAAAATATTTTACACGAGTAATTTTTGCTGAGACATTCTGTGATTGCCTATATGTACAATGTGTATCATGTAGTAGCAGTAGTAATTGGATTTTAAAAAGGGAGTGCCGTTAGACGCACCTTAATCACAGTCTGTCTGCAGTGTCTAAAAAATAGAGGTATATATTTATTGAAGGCTTATCTAAAATTAAATCCTAAGCAGACAGGCTTACAGAAATGACTCACTCAATCATTTATTCACGCTGTTGTATTTTATATAATGTCATTGTCTGATGTTTCCCTGATGTTCAATAACTATAACCCTGCTCCGCATTGTAGCGTGAAAGAGCTTCAATAAAGCAATGAGCTACCTTTTTGTGACATTTTTTACTTACCCATACAGCAAAAAAATTGTCACCTGACAGTTTCCAATTTGCAATCATCGCTTTTGCGATAGCTAAACTTAGGTTTACACAATCACCTCTTTCTTGCTACTACGCTAACCAAATAAAAACATTTTTTACACAGCAATGTTTCCTATGGAATTATATGATACCACCAAGGTATAGTGTTATATTATATTATGAGTTTATGAGTCGCATTTTATTAGCAACACAAAGAGGATAAGATGCACCAATTAATGTAAGCATCTACAAATGTCCTAAGAATGTTGATATACCACAAGATAATAAATAGTTAATAAGACAGGCGTAATTGTAAATCAGAATAAATTTTTGCATAAGTAAGTAGATATCTGTAGGGGATCTGTCATGCTATCTTGATTATTACTCATGTGACAATACGAGAGTGTCAATTTCTGCATATCTACTGGAATTCATTCATCTAGATCACATGCTGCCATAAGTTTACTCTGCTGCCTCCAGTTTCCGCCACCCTTTTATAAATTACCTACACTGAAAATTTGCATAATTTAAGATGACACTGATCCCCTTATCGTAACATTTTGATTGATTGCATTATACTATATACATGCAGGCTAATATCTGCTGCTAGTTTCACAGAAAAAGCACGCTTTACCCTAAAAATAGATATCCAGCACTGTTTCTTGAAAAACTGACTAGAACCGCATGTTGACTTCAACTGATAGACTACACCACCATCGTACCACCCACCCAAAATACAGTGAACCAAAACTTGCACATTTTCATTGTAATTCCTTTCACACTTTCCACGATTCTCCTGGAAAGTTCTACCATTAGAAAGAAAGTTACTTGTTATTTGAACTTTCTTCCATTTCTTCTTTTGCTACGCTTCATCTCAATAAAGAACAAGCTTTGGCACTTCTAATCAAATAATTTCTTTTGTATAAAAATTCTCATCTGCACATTAGTGTGCGTATTAGTATATTTTCCTCGCGTAAGGCAAAAGTCTTGACTTTATGTATGGACCATTCCTAAATGCTAGACTGGAGGTATTAATTTCCTGTCAAATCTAGATCGCTGCATAGGCGAGAGAATGCTTTTACTTTTCATTAATTAAACTTTCCTGGGTCTACATTGTAATTATGCACAAGGGTAGGAAGTACGAGCTAGCAAACGATAAGAAACACAAGATTACGACAAATTAAATATACTAAAAAGCATATCACTGAGTACTATTTTGTGACACAGGAAGTTACAAAAGGTGAAGCTTGGAGGTTCCCCCACAAATTACAGCGACGGTGATGTCGAATACCACATAAATATAAATATATATCTGTCCCATGCAATTTCTGAAATAATAATTTAGCTAAAGCTTGAATTAATAAATTACCGTCATGCTGCCTCTATAGATAATCCCTATTGAGTATCCGTCTCATGCCACTATTAATTGAACCTCAGTTCCATAGTTCCATCCGATTTACCTACGCCAAGGCTTGCGCAAAAATTGGCATAATGTAGGGACATATAAGTATTATAACAGTCATTATTCATTATTAAAGGTATGATACATGTAAATAATTACATTTTACTATGTACAGTAGTATCAGAAGGACCTAAGTCGTTCTGGGACGCCTTTGCTTTGCGTGAGCTCATAATTCTTAGGCGTATATTTAATGAGTTAGGTTTTCATTAGTGAATCTAATCCGGAAGTCTGCAACTTCTACTTTGTTTCCAAGGATGGAGTCGGCTTGCTCCGTCTAACCATACCGTAGTGGTCCCAGGAGACAAGCGACTTTCGCCGACCTGTGCAACCATACATTTATATAAGAAGCCCTCGGGATAAGTCTACTCATTTACTATTCCAATAATCACTGTTAACTGGCAAGGACTTCCATCATGAATCTTACTTTCATTGATTGACACTATTTAATTGTAGTATCAATCATAATTGTTCTCATCATGTAGCATTATTTTTATATACCTATATGGGAATGACCCTCATTTATGGTAAGTATTTAGTAAAGCACACGATTACGTTTTAACTACTATATTGTAGGTGTTCTTTTTGATATCCAATTTTAATTAATTAGATATGTAATTATTAGAATAGGTAGATAGGTAACTATTTATCTTGGTTTGGTAGAGTGGAAAGGAGTACAATGGTAAAGTCATGTAGGTGTTTACATAAAGACCAAAACTATAATAAATATTTTGATATATTTTTATTATAACTGTAATAGAAGTAGAAAAAAGTACATAGCTAGTAGCAATTCTGTAAGTGGGATACGAAAAAAGATTAGTTTATCCAACCACTTCCTATTAACTATACTACAAAACTACATAGGTACATACGGAAATAATATTCATCCTTACATGTATTTCTCTCTGCTAGTAATTACGTTATCTAACAATACATTACGTTAGATAAGACGTGGTGTTTTCGTCTCACAAACATACCAACCCTTTCTCTTTGTCTCTGTTGTTTGTGTAATCTATTATCTTGCTTGAGAACCGAAAGGAAAGAAAAGCTCGACCGAAGTCAGGAGACATTTATCCCCAAGAATAAAATAGCGCAGCCTGAAATTCTCTCTCCAACTCAGCACCATCATATACGAGTACCTACTAACTGTACTAACTCGTTTAAGTTCCTCAGACAAAATAAACTAAAACTGCTTAGTTCAGAGTCAGAAGTAAAGATGCCAAAGACAGAAGGCGAGTAAATAACATGAATGAAATAGTGTCATCATGGAGCTCAACTAACTTTGTTTTCTTCCTAGTTTCAACTAACTGCATTCACATACCTCGTTCAATTCAGACAAAGGTGCTCAAACAAAGTACCAAAAGAAAGTATTTGTCTAGGATAAATAGATAGAACAGTTACGTAACATACCTCTAACCTTGCCCGGGGGTTAGGCTGCAAACCTTCAATCTTACGTCCACCTTTAAAGAAAAGAAAAAGTCATAATGAAAGTACATATTTACATTAGGTACACATATGAAGCATTTTAGTACTATAGTATAGTACGTATACTGAGCTACACATAGCATGTTGTATAATAATAATAAGACATTGACATGAGTGGATATAAATTCTCATATTATAGTGAATACTCATTGATTGCTACTGCCATTGCCACTGTGGAGAATATCCTAACACCAATCTGAGATTTTGAACAACATAAGTTGAGACTTGTGAGGAGACTGAGCTAAATGAAAAGATAAGAGATACAAATATAAGCCAAGCCCAGGCAGTTGTCTCCAGTGTTTACTGTAAGTAGATACAGAGCATTGGGCTGAGTGGTTATGAGTATGAGAGAGCGCAGGGAAATAAAATGACGCCTCCGAAAGAAGGAAATTGAATTTGGTCGTTTTACCACATACACACTTTGTGTCGCTGATCTCCAGGAGAAAGAAAGATCTGGCTGAGCTTATGTAACTTAAGTTTTAGATCGTAGGACAATAGAATGCACAATACACACACACGGAAATAAAACTCGAGTGTAAAAATATAACGTAAAAAACTAGGTAAGTATGTACAGTATGTTAGTTCATATACTAGGTAAGAAACTGTATGTATCTATAGTAATTTATCTCAAATGCTGTATACAAATATAATAGCATAGTGGCTCTAGAAGATCCAGACACAATATAAAACTATTTGTCTACATTTCATGACATTGCTCCGCATTCTTCTACTCCACTGTTCTCTATGTCTATTGAGTCTATTCTTTGCTGAATTGTTTCTATATTTTTGAAACCCGCAGGATGTGTATGTAGTGTACATACTTTGTATGTATATATATCCTAAACATTATGGTAGATAAACTGATACTGACTGAGTAAGTGTATATAGGGCAAGTGTAAATACTTACATAGTTACTTACTTACTTGGCCAGACCAGGCCAGGCCAGAGAGAGACTGCCTGCCTACTAGTCGGAGCCATATAATAGATTGTGCAACTCTGTCATGTTCGTAAAGCGACACATTTGTTTTTCTTACTATCCCACTTTCCAGAATCCAACCAACTTTCCACCAACCATAGTTTGAAGATTCTAAAAATCGTAAAAAAGGCGATGCAATGTGGAATAATCGTACGAGCTCCATATATTTACGTATATATTATTGCACTCATTCATAGTTACTCAACCAGCATTCGGATTGTCCAACTAAACCAAACATATAGTAAATGTGTTACTACTTCCAGCTCCTACAAATAAATAGATCTCGACGATTTCATGTACTATTTAGCACACTAGTACTTGGTTGGAATTTGCTTAGTTTTTCAGTCTAGTTAGTTTAGGCTTGATCCTTGCTTTCTAATATTGTATACTTCAAACTTTACATATATAGCTATAAAATAATGCATATAATAATAAAGTAGAGTGAACCAGATACTGTGATGCTATACATAGAAGATTATTGACCATGCTTCCTTGTATAATAAAGTTGGGAAAATGTCTAGAACACATCTACCACTAAAAACTGAGGCGAGTGTTAGGGCAATACATACTAAATAAACAAAGACTATCTAGGAAACTATGCTATGCTTGCAATCATCAGAGGGAACCTTCTATATGTACTTAATATAATATAGTTACTCCAGATCTCTTAGACACAAGCACCACTAATGAGCATCTCGAAAAATTATTGAGTAGAAGGCGGATGGGAAAGCTCAATTCACTTTCCGTTTTTTTTACACGAGTCTCTCATATAAAATATTGTAAATATGCATAGTGCCACATAGTACTCCGAGTAACAAAGTAAACAATCTTCATGCATGACATAGGCACATGACATGACTGGTTGAGTTTGCATTGCTCATAAAAAATGTCGAGAAAGCAGCCTTAAACAAGACGAGAAAGAGTACACTTAGCTATAAGCAGCCAAGATCTAACTATCAAACCCACTATTTTTACTCGCTATATCCTATTTGCATTGTATTTGTATTGTGCCTCTACATCTATTTCCTTCCTATCTGTATTTATCTCAAAATCTACAATGCTCCTTAGATCTTGAATTTTGAAATAATTTTTTGATATGCAAAAGCTACTGTATAACACTAAGAATAACAATATTTTGAATATAAATCTTATTTCTGAAATTAAATGACTTTTTTGACTGGGTATATAGTGTTATGTTTTACAATAAGCATAGGATAGCATCTATAGGCAATACTAAATTATTTATATACCTATATTACACGGAACAAGATTGTATGTACGATGTTTGAAACGTAGGACTTAATATTAAGTAGTTAACGAATGCTGTTTTGAGCACACACTGTAGTTGTATTTGTATGGAGACAACGTAAAGATGTTAGGCCATCAGACGTAAAGAGATGTAATTAGGGCAGAGAAGAACTTTAAATAAGTAGGGACATCAGAATCGTCCAAAATTACATTTTAAAGCTCTTGAGAGTCATAAAGAGAGCATATTTTTTGTGATAAATGTTATCCTTGCCATCTCATAGATTCACTAGAGATACTAATATGAGTCATGTTCTCACATTTACTAGGAATATTGCTTGCATATAGAAATTGCATCATTTTTTAAATGGAGGAACAACATCGTAAGAGTTGAATGTGTAAATATTAAAGCTACCATTTAAAATATTAGTTTTTCTTTCATGTTTCATGGAATGAATAAATAGTTTACTTTTAGCTCTTTCCATTCTATCTTGCGCAATAAACTTAATAGGGTTGTCGTATAGCTATTGAAACACTCACATCGTCTCATTTTTGTGTAAACTGTTCACTACTGCATTACTCTGCATGCCATAAATACATACATATATACATGCTACTACTAAATATACAAATTGTAATAAAAACACGTTTTACATGAAGAAGGTATCAATAAATAACTTGGAGATTTCTAGAAAATAAGAGCGACACTTGTCGAAACAAACTTATTGCATATTTTACAAGCTTCATAATTACGTAATGATGTAATCTACTGCAACTGGAGACTTGTAAAGTGAGTCCAACTTTTTTTGCTCAACTGATTACATTACATAGTTAAGTCGAAGCAAGATATTCGCTTACGCGACATGAGGCAAGTTGAAAGTTAAATGGGAAGCGGGGTAATGATATGAAATAGTAAAATGAGTGAACTAACACTTAATTTCAGTCTTCCAGTCTTGAAAAACTTTTCGTTTGCATCTTATCGTAACTGAATATGACATGCAAAGTTAACATACTCGCCAAAAACTTTTTAATGTGCATCAATACGGGGCCTTTTGATTGCCCATAGAAGGGCAAACGGCGATTATAGTATTATTTATTTACTAAGATAAATAAGTCATCAACTACAATAGTTACCTTGTAGTAGTGGAAGTGCCCAATTTCTAATTATTTATTTATTGCTGATCATTAATTTCTACATGGTAATAAAAATGCAATAATGCTTTCACTTCTTTCTCCCGGTTAACTAAAGACTAAAACTTTGTGGAGCCCCATCTTTTTGAAAGAAAATTTAGTTTTCTATTACCATGAGTGATATACTTTTCCTTTTACTTTAAATACCTATTTACTTTCTCCTTGGTACTCGAGAGAGATCAGACTATGTAGAGTAAATGGCGCATTTAGTACGCAATGTAATGCAAGGTTTTGATAATGTACGATTGCAGTATCTTCGACTATGCGAGTTTACATACCTGGCTCCTGTGGCTACTATATATCTACATTATACACATATCTGTAGCAATGGCGATTGCCGATTGTACGATACATTTAATAAAAGCGTGCATAACGCAACTCCACTATTTCCGTCGAATGGGATCCATATTCCATACGTAGCACCAAATAAATATTCTGATTGACATTTTATACGATTTTTTGCTGGAAGTAGATTTCTATTTTTAGCAAGCTTCACTAATTTCTCCATAGACACAAACAGAAATGGAGTTTTAGGTATACTGTTAATTTTGAGTACGACTCAGTTCATAGTGAATTTATTTTTGCTGTTTAAAGTCTAACATAAGCACATGATGCTAAATGTCTTTATATTAATTTTGTAAATGAGTCTACTTCGCTGAAAGGTAAAGCGAAGCATCAACATCGGTTGCTGCTATGAGTTAGGAATTATTTACATCAGCTTTATTTTCTGCCGCATCATGATCGGATATTAATCATAATGGGATTCGGAACCCATTAAAGAAATCCGATGGAAACGGTGAGCTGTGTTATTATTGACCCTTTGGGCTTCAACCATTAATATATATATGTAGTAAATGTGAATGTGGAGATGTAAGACATGTGCACATATTGATAGGGCAATAAATGTAACATGATCACATCATTGTATCGTATCCACATTTAAAAGTTACTTAGGTAAGTATATGAGTGCGAGTGATATATGTGTACATACATACTAAGAATGTAAGTACATAGAGATACCTAATGTAAGTATGTAGTGCATTAAAATGGCTGTGTTGTAGACGTTTATCCATACGTAGCCGTAGTTAATGTTATAGTAGTTAAAATTTAACATATAACTGATGCTAAGCTTGGAAAAGCACTAAAGGGCATATAGAATGAATATTTTATATCTATCGAAGTAATGTCTTTGGTATAAAACAATTGTAGAACTTTCCAAGCAAATCTAACCAGAGAAAGGAACAGTTCCAGGCTAGGTCATATTTATAGGAACCATAGGATCCGCCCTCCCGTCAACTACTTTCTAGCTAGATGCAATTTATGTTTTACCTCAGCATGGTTGCGCCAATCCACATAACTTTACTGCTTTTTGGTTTGGATGGACCAGGGACCGCATCGGGAGCCCATTCCGCCATTTCTACCCATATATTGTAGATGTTTTTGTTTTTCATTTGCATACTTGAGAACTGATAATATGTTTCGTTTGTTCAATTCAAGAGACAACGCGAAAAACGCTCATCTAGCAACTGAACCAGCTAAGGAAATCTTCCATCTGCTCCATGTCGTAGCACATGAACACATTTTTATCGTATTTTACTACATGCCACTTCATTCAAAAATGTTCGCAATGTACCGTAGTGCATGCCATATAATATATAATTGTACCATACAAAATATTATAATATTTCTAAGTTCCGTAGCAGAATATGTGACAATTCCTATTGTCTGCGCATCGCATTATTTCCAATACCGTTAATTTTATGTCGATTATCAAAATGAAGACAAAGTATAATAAAGCAGTCAAATGTCAGGAACCAATGTACCGATTTTGGTCATTTTCAATAGGGTTCCTAGGCATCATAAGGACAAGTTGTATTCCAAGTTGCATCATACTAGGTAATTCAATGCGTTCGGAATTTAGAGTGTTTACGGACGGACGTGCGATTACATAAGACAGCCTCGCTCACTCGGGCGGGCTAAAACGAGCCTGCAATAAAGTTGAGATATATAAACCACGTCAGTCAAGTGCAACTATGCTTCATGAACCCTATATTATACATTATGCATAACTACGTACTATTTAGAAAGGCTAGTCGGTCTTGTATGTACTCGGATTTATTATTTTCTTTTTATCCGATATGTCATAAGTATTTACAATTGGCTAAGTGAAGAAAATTCCGGTATTTCAGTAGCAGCTATGTGTTTGGCCAGGATGTTCATACAATTATATTATACTTATCACTCAATAGAATTCTGGTCCAAGATTCAGCTTCACAAATATATTCCGCAATAATATTCCTATTTTGTGCAAATTGTGATTAGGTAATCATATTATATTGTTCCTTAATAAAATTATACTTCATAGGGTTATAAGATACAATTTAACTGTATCCTTTTCCCTTATGACTATTTGTACATACATTGCCTGGCCGTGCGGTGAGCTGGCATTTATTTCTTTATGACAATAACTTCATTAGTAGTTATTTAGTTTAATTCCAATATTTTAATGAAATTAAACATTATTGGACAGATGTAATAAATATCGTGTTCAAAGAATTATTTTGTTATGTGCACTATTGAATGGAAACCCCTGAAGAGGTAAGCATTAAACACTAAATAAATGACATTTTATGGGTAGAGGTACGCAATATTCAGCTATTAAACTTAAGTTGATACTTATTGTAGTTTTTACACAAAATTAAAATATCGATCGCATCAAAGTGAAGATTATATTTCATAATTTCTTTCAACGAGCAGAGCCGTGTTCCGTTCTGAATGCAGAGTGCTACATAATGTGAATAAAGGAATAATAGAAGTAGATTGAACGGAGTAGAGTGCCTAGGAAATGCTAATGCAGTGCCATTGTCTAACAATCTCATTCCGCAAAGAGACCCCTTCTCATTATGCTAATGTTATACTCTGCATTCTTACAACATTAGTTCTTGTAGTTCCTGGCTATAGACAGCACTCGCACTCACGGTAAAGTTTGATTGAGCTGCACTGCTGCAATGCCATGTGCTCATGGTCAACCAAACATTCCACTAAAATTATGGTGTACAAGGAAGGGAATGAATACTCACTCCCAAGGTTCGGTTGGGAGTGATTCTCAAATTCTAAATGAAAAGACTTGATTTTCAGGGAACTAGTCGTTTCTCGTATTTAACTAACCTAACGTAATTAAAACCAGCTAAATCTCCGTTTATTTTTCAAAAAAATGGCTATTCTCCATGTGGATAGCACGGCTAAATTACTTTCACTACTTTACTTTGATGCATCCTTATTTACGTCATGTGGAGTAAAAGAGTCGGGGAGTAAACCTCTATGATGAATTACGTATTTCCGGTAAAGCAACCCGAAATTCAGGACGAATTAAACAGTAAAATACAAATAGGTGTAATTTTAACTATTTACAACCAAGTAAAATCATACTTAGCACAGAAACGTAAAATTTCCATTTTCAATCGTCTCAAAACTGCAGTCGTCAATTTGTGACTACCATAATTCCTTTATCGACCACGAGGAAAAAAGTAACCTAAACGAACACAATTCGATGAATTTGAATTTTTCTCAGCTGAATCAGCTTTTCCAAGGTGGTGGGTTGGTTGGGTACCAAATATTGCAATCAATGCTTTTGGAATGGGTTAGGCAAACTGTATCGTTATGTAGTTTCTACTTTCCACACTTTCAGATTTAATCAGATGGTGGAAGGTGAGTTAGTTATGCAAGAAAACGTAGAGAAAGTAGGGAAAGATCGAGTGATGGTGCTGCATGATAATCTTCAAATACATCCATGGGCACAGTTGTGCATATTTTATATTCGAAATGTCGGTAAAAGTTTTCTACATATTAGTATTTCTATAATGTTGTTAATGTATAATGTATTGTGTTTTGAGCTGGACTAACTTTCACATTACTTTTCTGAAGGCGCTACAAATTGAAGTCGGATGCTTGGTCTTCTTGTAAAACACCAGCAGTACTAAGAGCGATAGAGGAGAGAATTTTTACCAATGGGAATGGGATTTTTTCGTTGCTATTTTAGTCATCAGCAATACTTTGAAACAATGCATTTTGTTTCGCATCGTTTTTTATACGAATATGATGATTATAGTGTGACAACAAATCAAGTCATTAGAATTCATGGCCAACGTAGTCTCAGATTAGATACTTATTTTGACATAGTATAACACATGCTTACAGGGTAGCAGAACCTAAATGAATAAAAAAGGTGGGTGAATAAATGTGTATGTACCATTTGCCAAAGCACTTGTATGAGACCGAAGAAGCTGACACCGTAGGTTTAGTGGGACAAAATACTCTTTTCCGAACAAAGTTTTACAGTCAAGACTGGCCAATTAACGAGTCACAATAAATCATAATACATATGATTTACATTATACATGTAGGACAAAGAAGACTCAGCACTTAGGCAAATATACAGATACAGCAATTTCCAGCGGGTAACTATATAGGCGAATGTATGCACTTATTAGATACTACACCAGTAGACGGGTATTATGTATTGACAAACATGTAAATCATCGGTCCAATAACTCGGACTCGGATTGGACACATTTTGTGCAAACCAATAATACCCCACATGTATATTTAGCCAATATTAGAGCAAATTCCTAAATATTTATGACTTAACCAACTCAGTCTACGTCATTGTGAAATAGTCAAGCTTTCTGCGTGTGTTAAACCGTGTCATTGTAATCACAACAATCGATTACCTTATTTACTTCAAAGTTTAATTTTCATTTAATTGCCGCATTTACTTATTGTGAACTAAATAAACATGTAGAGCAAGACTTGTTCAGTTTCGTGTATTTCGGATATTACAAAATACATGGTCATATTGGTGCAAACACAAAGCTATAAAGTGTATGGCCATAGCTATATAAGGTATGAAATATTCTACTTACTTATATTCACAACCCTTGCAGAGTTATAAACATGAGATAAATATAAGTATGCAGTATGTACTTATATCTGTTTCAAATATTTCTGCAGTAAGTAAGGCACAATCCTTTTGTGTTCATTATCTTATTTTGGAAATAATGTTACAAAATGACTGTGGAACAGAAACAAATGCATGTATTATATTCTAACCTATGCTATGTAGGTATACTTGAACATTTTATTGCAAATAAATAAATATTTCAATTTGGAGCTTTCAACTTTTATTTGAATGATTAGGTTTAAGGTATTTACTGTAAGGTAGACACTCAAGGAGACCTACTAGCCAACACCATAGTCAAATCATTAAGCCAAAAAATAATTACTCTAGTTTGTATACTTATATGTACATGTACGTGCTGATGACTTTCTCGCCTGTGACTCTTTCCAGAAGCATTGCTATTTGCCAACAAATCGAAATTATGTAGTAAAGGCACTACTAGTCTTGGAGAATGATTTCGATTTGTGGAATATGCAAATAATAATTGAAGCTTAAGAACAACAAGAAAGAACATGTGGTCGTAAGTCGTAATGCTACATTTCTACCTACTTTGTGTTAACTGATTTTACGATAAATGTTACAATGAAATTAAATACTTTGCAATGCAATGTTAATCCTGATTTCTATACTTATTGCAAACTGTACAAACCGTGGCACTTGAATTCGTCGAGAATTAGGTAAATCAGCGGACATATTTATATATCATCACGCAAGGGTCACTCCCAATTTTGGTGAAATAGTACCCCCAAAGTGAAAATGCAACTTATTTTCCATACCTACATGTGTATTGTACATACTATTACTATACATATTATTGTTCCTTCTGCAGACGGCTTGTATTAATATTATTATGTTTCGATTTTGATTGTTGGATAAAATGGTCTCCTTCGGAAAAACCTGAGGGTGTGAAAAGTACTGTGTTGTACATAATATCACTAACAATAACACTGCATGACCAAAGGGCACATTCATATAAGTCATACAACTATAAATATATTATTAAGTGTTATGATAAACATCCATGCTAAATTTTTTCAATGAACAACAGATTTTGAACCTCGATAGCACGAAGGTAAAAGAAAGTCAAACAGTCCTACCGTATGAGTTATACTGTTAACTGAGTTGATATAAAATCATTTTACATGCAAATCACTTTAATTGTTTCAGGCTTGCTTACTAAATATGTCTATACTTATTGTATACAACATGAAAGCATTTTATGCAAGGACCATGCTTTGGAAAGTAGGATAATCCCACAGATATCCTCTCCTATACAACTGAAAAGGTCAACTCACCTTTTTCAGATATATCTGTCTGCATACCGTCCAATTCCTATCCAGCTTTCAAATTACTTAAGCAATTACATTTCATTAAACCTTAAGACAAGATCAGCGGAGCCTCGACATAAGTAAATAACTCATCCAGCCAATGCAATTGATTTAAAATTGACAAAATGAGTAGAATTTTAGTAGGCCTAACAATGAATGAATGAATTCTAGTTGTATCTGCAGTAGTGCCAAAAGTACCAATACGCAATACCAAACCAGCACCCAACCCACCTAGAAAATGTAATGTAATTACTATGCAATAGAAATGCTTTTACGCTCTACGCAACCAGCATAGCATTTAGAATTTGGATACTTTGGTTTTAAAGTTCTCCCAGTAGGGATCCAGAAATAATAAAAGTAGAGCACGTCAAGCTAACATATACAGTCGAAGAGAGATACATTAGCACAATCAGTAATTCAGTACAGACGCAAAATCCTACAATGCTCAAATGCTCATCGCTTTGCGCTCGTGGTCGTCTCTTCCATCATGCCAGAATGGTTCATTTATTCTTCATGTTTCGAGTATTTTCCGGAGTTGAAATTAGTTCGCTTTGCATTTTGCACTTAATTTGCCTCCCTAATACTATGCCTTATAGTAAGTACGTATTTAATTTACTAGTCATAGGTACATCAGTAAACTTCTAAATTGAAAGTAAAGTCTTTCATGTAGTCTAATGTGTACATAATATATTGCAACATAGGGTCTTTTGCAAATAATCTGCTAACAGGAATTCATTGCTATGCGAGACTATGAAAAGAGGCTCGAAAGCGAGGGAGAAAGCCCCTATGCCCCAAGTTGCCTTATGTCCTGTTCCACAACACCAAACAGTAATCACAGTTTACACAAATTGTTTATGTATTAGCGTCTCCTTTAATTTGCTGTGCAGTACAGATTTATTTCTAGAACAAACTAGTTCTCAAACTGAAACACGAAACTAAAACGGTCCATAGCCTTAAAGTAACTAAACTGGTTGGATTATATGCCTTATTGTACTATATTATGGCTTATATGCGTATGTATTCACATCAATTGCAATCAGTGTGAATCGTCAGACAATTGCTACTTTATTGATCGTGTAAGTTATCCTATATTAATACAGCTACAAAATGGTAAATGGTTTCGCTTTAAATAAGTACGCAATTTCCTTATTTAAAATAATATGCATATCAGAGGTAAGCTATGTATCTATCCTGCAATATATTCATAGGTCCTACTTATGTATCAGTAATTCGGTCATCAGATTTGATCATATTTAAGTTAAAGTTTATACATTAAATTAAACTCGTTTGAATTGTTAGTGACTTGCTTAGTTAGATTGTATCATACTATTAAACTTAAATAGAATTAGCATTGATAATGATATGGAACAGATGGGATGGGGTGACTAGGATACAAGCCAGGGTGACTAACTAATAGGTCTATCGTATAACTGCCTGGTAAACATAATAGTCTTACTTCACTTCAATCTGCGTTAACGAGTCAGCGGAAGAGTAATGCAAACAAACATATTATACGCAACATGTCTATTAAAGATTCATCTAATCCGTGTAGTATTGTGGTTACAAAGAGGAAGCACGCTGCTGCTATCGCAATCACAATCGGAGAACCCTTTACCATTGCGAATTTTCAGGACTTAAGCTTTAAAGAGAGTAGTTACACACGTCTCTGTAGACATGCTATGTTTATAATTGTCAAGTTGCTTTAACGTTTACTATCCTTGGTTAATACATATGCAATGAATACCTATTAGTCCTATGTATTATGAATAACTGAACTATAACTGTATTAAAAGTGTATGCATATCCTATGTACGCATAGCAATGCAATCTAGTAATCCGCATACAATACTATAAGGTATATAATTAAAGAACCAAGAGAAAATATTTTAATTCAAAATTATAAATTAAAGCAATAGGTACCTCTTATATATATTTATACACAGTATAGGTACATAAGTACAAGTATATTGTGTATATGTACTAAATACCTAAGTAAATATAGATGCCTAACTATGTACATTGCAGCATTGTGTTTTAGAACAAGTTCCTCTGCCACTACCAAATGTAGAGCAGATGGGGATTTCAGTTAAAATCAAATAGCGAATAAATGCTAGATGTTACAATACTCACTTGAGTTCAATGCATTAAAGGAGGATTGTCTTTCAATTGCTCTCCTTGGGCATTGAGCCGAGGATTTTCAGTAGTGCTCCTTAGTAGTTGTAAATGTCAAGCAGGAGTAGGAGAATAAGTAAGTAGCTACTACATAGATAGGACTATATATAGGGTTAAGGTTACATACAATACAAATTGGAATATCATATTGTAGGACCTTCTTCACAAATTTATCGTTATGGTCCCATCCATGAATAGTCTCTTTGTTCATAATCAAGGAAGAAATTGCTTGTAATATGGCAACTATAACTTGTCTTCAATTAAATAACTTTTAGTGCTGTATTACTTAGCAGCCTCAACTCAAGCATAGAATACAGCTGCAGATACGCACTTGACTCTGTCCTGGACGTTTCTACGCATTACAGTTCACAAAGGACTTAAGCTCAACCTCTGCGAGTATAACGTACAATACAATGAACAAACTTCTATGCCGTATAAGCCTGAAGATTCTTCAAGAGAAGATACTAGAGTCATCGTGGGCATATTTATTTCATTCATTATAATATTTTGACCAGTGTTTTCAGCAATAGAATATTCTGTCGGTGTAAATTCATTAAATTATCACCATTATTGGAGTATATTATACAGACAAGATTGAGATTGGCTTAAAAGCTGAAATTACCTTAGCTCAAACTAATTTTGCTATATAATTTCTACCAAAGATATCTTCCGCTATGCATCTAGCAGTCTCATACTTAAAATTAATTATAATGGGATTAACTTTCCTGGAATAAGACGATTGTGCTAAAATATCCAGATATAAATACAACGATAGGAGAATGATAAGAATACTAGGTCGCGTACGCACTCGGGTAAGCTTTGTAAAAACGGGAGCACCTAAACCATTTAAATAAATATTCCTGTAGCTCGAGGTATTTATATATCTATACATACTAACAATAATTAGGGAGACAATTCAATTTACACTTTGACACATTATACTGTGTAGTACAAACGTTAAATTGATGTTTCAAATTATGCTAAAAGCCTTAACCAAAGCAGAATGCATTTGTTCTAGTTCTAATAATGTGAAAAGGGATTTTCACATAAAAAATTAGGAGAAAGTGTATATGTAAAGTTGATTAGGCAATGAATTAGTAGCGCATTGTACTCATAACAATGCAATGTGAGCATTCATAAACCTGCACAGATAGGCGGATAGGCTATTTTCTGTATAAACTAACAAACTGAGTCTATATGTTCACAATAAAATTGAATGCAAATATATTCGACACTTAGGCAACAAGTCACTTGCTTAGACACATATTATTTAGATCCATGGCTAATGGCTTGATGAAAACTTTTACAAATAATTCATAGCGTCTCACTATCTTTCTACGGTTTTTGAACCGTTTTTTTCTGTTTAGTTTTATGTTTTCCTCGTCACAGAACTATAAATTATCAAGTATTGGAACGTTTTGCTAAAATTACACAAAAAGTCCTTTGGTCTTGCAGATATTTGAACAAAACCCATTGGTAAGTTGAATTTAGTTGTGTACATTTTTGTACTTTTATCAGTAAGCAATTTATTATTAAGTGGAGCTTTTGAGTACATACATACACTTAGCTTGACAACTATAATCAGCTTTTTGAAAAACATATCAGCAACATTAGTCTAGTCTAGGTGTGCTATATGTAACTGACTTGTCTACCATTTCACGAAATTGTCGCATTTTACAATTACAGACAAATAAAATGGACGAGTTATACTATCAGTCTACTTCTGATATAAGCATCAACTTCAATATCGAAGACGAGGACGGGGGGTCCGACGAGACCGACGAGACCGTTACAGTGGAAACTCCTCCTCAACCACAGAAAATTCAAATTCCCAATGTTGTTCGTGAGACATTTATTGATTTCACAGTTGCTTATTTGATGCAAGCAGAGCGTCCAAAAAATATTGACAAGTTTGCCCTGCAGTTTTTTCATAAAAAAGGAGAAGGATTGGGGATGAGCATCCAAGATCAGGATGAAATTGCCCGACGGAAGTTACAGCGGGATGGTTTCATTGCCTTTCCTTCTACTATGCTCAATGCAGAAGAGGATGATGATGATGAAGACGAAGATATTCCCCCGAATGAAAAATTTGTCCCGGACAAAAAGTTTGAAGATTGGGTTACCAAATTCACAATCGCTTATCTTTGCAAGACTCCAGAACCAGACTCTATAGAAGACTTTGGTGTTCAGTATTGCAGAAAACTCGTTCCGCTGGGACCAAGAGACATGGTCGCAATGATGTAAAGTAAAATACACTACTACAATCCTAAGCTAAATAATGGACATTCTCCTTATTATGAGACACTTAGAAAGCATTTCACTTATGGCACATTTATGTCACTGACTGTCAAAATATTTTCAACACTTATCTTCCAATTGGCATCTTCAAATTATCAGTAATTGCAGCACAAATAAAATTAATATTTCTTTTTCTTCCCATATCTTTCCAAGTTGTTAGTTGCAATTATTTTTATTAAATCGGTTCAGTATCAGTCCATTTATCATTGAGAGATGAGAAAGACTATACTACATATTATGAATTCTACAAAAGCTTTTGAAGAAATTGGAATTTCGTAATAAAGTCGACAAATACAATTGCGAATGTCATGTTCCTGCCATGTATAAACTGCAAATTGCCATGTATTGGCATTCAAAAAGGTTATCGTGAAAAAATCATAAAACAGGCACTTAAAGTTGAAAGCTGGGATAGTACAGTTGGTTGGCACATGTTTTGGCACATGGAACCTTAGCTGCTGGATTTTAGATACCTCTGCGAAAGACTAGCCTACATATAAGTACATAAATATGTCTGCGAAATACATCTTATGCATACATAAGTATACGTCACTTTCAAGTTCATACCACACTGAAATGTTATTAATGTTGTTATCAATACGAGTACACCAGCGAGATAAATAGACGCTTAAACAGGAAAATATTTTCGTTTGGAGGATATAGACCTTTTGGCTAATGTAGTGTAGTGTCATGCCATGACGCATAGTAGAAACAATGTTTGTGCATACGTATCTACTTACAATTACCAAGATAAGTGCGACCCAGTGAGCCAACATCTTTGAAAACGATTGTATGTATTTTAACAAAACATTAATATAGAGCAAGGACTACTTCTCTGTTTTCCTGTGGCAACTTTCATTCTCATGATGATGCTATAATACAATATTGCCGTGAAGCTAAAGCTAGCAAGTCTTTGGTTGTCTTGGCCTACAGTCAGTCACGTCAGTCAGCTAGTCTCAGTCGCTAGTCGGCAGTTAAAAGCTAACCGTGATTGTATTAGAGGGCACTAACAGAAGTTACGAAGCTCAACTTAACTAAATCCCTACACCAAAGCACGACTCTAGTGTATAGCAGCGCCTACATAATATAAAATTATAGATATACTTATTACACAACATACACTGCACAGATACGTATAAGAAGTATAGAAGGAGACAAGCAAGCCTTGTTTTATCTCTATCTGTATGTAGTTGCTCGAACTGTGTTATTGTAAGTATACCTTACAGTTAACTAAGATAACCACCTAACTTCTCTCTCTACAAATAGATACAGGACGGAACTGAATGGCGAATTCTCCGAGTTGTGTCAGTTATTTGTCTAACGGATGGATACCCAGACAAGACGCTTGCTTGGTGTATAGTTGTAGTTATTCTCGTATTAAGTAGTTTGCTGGCTATGCATCTATGCTATAGGTGAGCAAATACTGTAGACTGAACAGGAACTATGCAGTTCATTATATCTGCAAAAGTAAGTTACGTGCAATTTATAAATATCTGTATTTGTAGCTAATAGACATTAGACGGTTGGGATGGCAGAAGCGTATCATACTTAAATAAATATTGTTCTTCCAAGAAGCTTACTGAGAAGTGGATGCTTTGCTGATGTAGCATGTATTCACTACAACCTACAACTACCTACTATATAGCAGTAGCACTATTTAACTTAAGAACTTTTCTATGTATAATTTCCCAAAGCGTGTGTACTTTCATAATAAATAGAAATAGGATCCACTCGGGCACTGTTATAACTATACTACTGTTCACTGTGCAAACTTGCAAAGTATTTATCTGATATTATGGGATTGTCATAGTCATGATAGTATTGCCTACGGTCTCGTGGAACCACATAAAATCTCCTACTAGGTTGACTACGTTAGGTGGAAGAGAACATTATTATTTGTACAGTATACTAAAATGTAGCTTTTGTCCCCTGCAACCAACAAGATCATCTTACTAGGTATCCTAATATTTCATAGCATTCACAACCCAGTGTCATCCTTTCTGTATTGAGGATTTTGATTTTGACCTTTAATTGACTTTCGGACTTATGACTTTTCATAAAGGACTTGTGCTGTGAATTAAGTAGTAAGTATTATGTTGTACATAGCTACATAAAGCACTAAAATAGCAAACATGGCAAATTATACCGTTAGAAATTAGCATCAATATCTAGACATTATACTATGCTAAGCTACCTGAATAATTATAGCAAGTTCCCTGTGGGTCGGGTTGAACAATATTCAAAAGTTTGAACTAATATGCACTTCGAGTTTTGCATATAAAAACTGAGTTTATATCATCATACAATTAACTATGTTAATCTAATGTTAAGCTGGACATAATAGAAGCTATTGAGTGATTACCATTATTTACCAGCTTAATTTATCACCATTATGATAAAGTAAGATATATATTTTGACCTTCATTTCAATTAACATAATGTCCTAGAGTACATAAGTAGTATGCGGACATAGGATCCTTTTGGGCACAGACAGGATCCTAAAGCTTTATGTACTAAATTCACTAAGCTTTGTCAATGAAACGAATTCATTTCCTACAAAATACCAACCATATGTATCTGTATATGTATAGGCACAACAATAATATTTACTTTATTTTGCTTAACAATATTTATTAGAAGGAATGTTAGATTGCATCATGTAGGTATGATTATAATGATTAAATACAGGTATTATTTATTCAATGAGGAAATATATAAGCTGAGAAAATTTAATGAGTAGAGAGAACAATAAAGGCAACGCTGCAAGGATTCTATGCCACTAGGATCCTGTGTCCAAAAGGATCCTATGTCCGCGATTCGCTTTCATAATATGTATAATTATGCATTACACATATACTAGATATACCTATTATACGCAAAGGTGCCTTGCACGAAACATTATCTCAGGGAAAGTTATATCGTATAGCATAACGAAGGTAATTATTTTATAGAATGCTATTATTTATCTCTTCTTTCTACTGCAATGCAGAGATGAATTTCGTCTGATTTCATATAGCTGAGTAAACATTATTGATATTCAATCAAAACGTGCACACGTTATATAGGTTATCGGTCCCGCAGGCGTGGCAGACCTTCAAAGATGTTATTGTTACCTCTCCCCTTTACCCCACTTCCAAATTATACAAGTTTTAGTAGACATCTATCTACCACTAAGTAGTAGACACAATATTCGCAAAGCTGAACTCAAAACCATGTTAAGTATGTTAATCCTGTAATAAAAATAACACTAGAGCTAGAGGCTAGACTAAAGTCAACATAATGTAGTATAATCATCCAATAGAGGAAACAAAGAAATCTTTAGCTGATTGCAAACTCCATTCAAGACAGTGAATAACAAATTCTGAAACAATAATATCCTATTTTGCTTTACTCTACCACCGCATTTAGTAGAAGACAAAACTGCTAACTGTTCCTATTGAATTTGGGAAATGAACCACAATGTCATAGTCGTACCATATAATAGATAGAAGTAAGTATCATCATCATGCCAAGGTAGTATTTACAGAATTGGATTTTGTAAACGAAAGCACAAAACTTCTGCAGCCAGACGTTTTACCATCTTTCTCATAATACAGTGTAGTTAGACAGGATGGAATAAAATAGGATGGGATGACATGGAACAAATGCGAAGCAAAAGTTGTTTTGGCCCAAATGAAAAGACCTTATTTTTGAACGTAAGTTTGCGCTTGTAATGTATTGGAGGGTCTCTGGGATACATATTATTTAAACCTCAAATAGTACGTTTCAAGTACTAGTACTTATAGTATAGGTATGGAAAAGTATAGTACTTAACAGTACGTCGAGTTGGGGAAATCTGGAGTACTTGTTGGGCTACTACGTAAAAGATAAAATGATAAAGCACAAGACTACTAATCCAGTATTAACCTTTATTTAGTCTTTCCTTTTTTGCTTGCAAAGTTGTGTGACTGTATAAAAGTTACACATTAAGCAAACGAGAAGCTTGAGAGATATGGATGAGAAATATGCACATTCCATTAACAAAGTCCCACTTTCACCTACCTCTAGATTGTATTTACTTTATCTTGCCCTGCTTTTGCTTTACACTCGTGAATTGTTTAAGTCGCAACTCTCTCTCAATTGAAAATCCAGCTACACTGGGTAGTACGTACTGTTAGTTGCGACTAGATATCTACTATTTTTTGTATTTTAAATAAGAATACATTCAAGATTGCAGCAATGGAGAATTGCTGGAGATTTCTTGCATAAAATAGGCGATTTGCATCCACGATCTGGATATCCGGAAATATTTGAGACTACTGTTTAAGCTAACTTATAATATTGTCTCAGATACATTAATTTAGTATTGCAATGGCTCCTCAATTGTGAACTCCGCTGTATAGTATTCTGTAAATCTGTGCAAACCCTGCAAAAAATAATATCCTGGCTAAGTACTACCTCATTCATGATGGCATATCATACCTTGGCTCTAGGCATACATAAAAGAAGAAAATCCAAATTGCCATTTTCCAGGAAAAGAAATGGTGAGAGTGTCCTGCTAATCTTTTCTTTCTGGGTTTAAATTAGAAGTTAGGAGCTTAGAAGTAATGAATATTCAAACTGTTCTTTATTTGCATTTCTGTTGATACGTTAAGAAAGTCTACTTTTCCACTGCATCTTTTATACTTAGGCACTTCAAAATCCAACTACTGTACTACTTCAGATTTCCAGATATGTATACATAACTACGGCTACATAACACAACTGTAGGTACATAACACATAATAGCTAGTGCACTGTAGAACTAGGAAACTAAGGACATTAGGCTAGGTAGTTAGGTAGGACGTGTATCCCTTATGTTTATGATAGATTTTAAAGTGAAATGCCTTCCCGAAAGAAAGGACCTACCTCAGATAATGTTCCAAACTATGGGATAACACACAGTGGTAGTACAGTTCATTGTAGGAAGTATTATGAAAGGCATTGAGTGTGTAGAAATGGAAATGAAAACTGCCAGGGAAAAGAGAGAGAGAGAGGAGAGAGCAGAATAATGGAATAGAAAGGCACGGAAAAAATTACCCCATTATTGTGTCCATTATGCCAGAAAAAGAGAAAAATCAAGACAGGCTCAACGAGCGATTTACTTTTTTCACTTTAGTTTTGCAGAGAAAGTATAGCGAGTATGTGATGAAATGGAGGAGACTGAATGAGCTGATGTATGTCTAAAGTCGGAACGAAACCGAAAGTAAAATGTAAGTGTAAAGTAAATGTAAGAAAACTGAGTCAGTTAAATAGATCTGCCGTTTTGCAGTTTGTTTTGTATGTAAAAGGCTTTAGAGTTGGGAGTTTGTTATTGGATGGGCTCGTTACTCTCTCGTGTCTGCCTGTCTATCTGTCTGCATATATACTAATGTGCACTACAAAACGATACGATACGTGATTCCTCTCTACACACATACTTACTAGTAGTGTACAGACAGATTCTTAAATAGGTATGTACTTATGTACAGTTTTGTTAAACTTATAATAATGCTGTACTGATGTAGGCTAATATATACTAGCAAGTAGCAGTGAGCCGCAGAGTGCCTATAAAATATTAAGTCTCGCCTACTTAGCGTACGAAATGGAGTTGAGATAAAAATGTGAAGAACTAATGACCAAGTATTTCCACAGAGGAAATAGAATGTAGGCAGCTCTTCTTCCATTCTTAGGTAATTTCTTCAGGGTATTTTAAACAGTGATGTCTAATCAATAGAACGTACTTACTTAACTCTGTCCGTCAGTCAGACTCTATTTGGCAGTAGTAGGTGGTTAATCAGTGGAAGAAAATTGAAAGGCTCCGTGTCCGTCATACTAAACTAACATTAACAGCCTGACTGAAATGTCAAAAAACTTCGTCTCTAGAAAACTCCACTAAAGCCTCCACATCATTATACTAATAAAACTCAGCGAATATAGTCATTATAGTATAGGACTCTACTAATACATTTACCAATTTATTCGTTTTAAGGTTGCTTATCATTGAAAGAAAAGGAAAACAGTCAGCCCACCCAATACTTATTATCTACTATGACATGTTTATCAAACTACACTCTTTCTTTTTCTTTCTCTATTTTAGATAAAAAGTATAGGCTATCCGCTAACATTTTATTATGGGACGAAACGAAAGCGATGGACATAAATACATACCTACTACATACCTACCAGATGTACAAAATTGTAAAACCTTACTGTCTAATACCTACACAAGACCTAGCTTTTTTGCCTAGGTAGTGTTAAATTAACTTTTAAGATAACCCATTCGCGGCAGTACTTTTGTAAGAAAAGAAATAAATATAGCTGTATAGGTCTTCACATTCGTATATGTTGATGATCAAACGTGAGACCGAGTGTTCCACACCTTAGGAATTACCTTCGGTACATGAACAGAAAATATCAGAGCAGAACCTAACAAATCCAGGTTAACAGGAAAGAGAAAAAGAGAAATAAATCGATCTTAACCTTCCCGTACTTCCTTCCACTACTCCAGCCCTACTACTGTGCAGTGTCCTCCCTTACACAAATGTATACCTAGGTAATACTTTTCCAAATAGCAGCCGCATTGCATTATACATTCCTCCGACAAGAAACCCAACAGCTTAATATTTGGAGCACTGCTCTCCCAGTTTTGATTTGGTATTATCTTTATAATATTTGACAGAATTTGTATTTATGTATGACATTATAGCTATCAAAGACAGGTGAGGCAGGTATGCTTTAGATTTAGACATATTATTCTAGACATTTGCCGTAAACAGGAACGTTACCTAAATATGTAAATTCGAATGTAATGTACATAAACCTCCTTGTATTATTTACTAGTGTGCTACCTAACCTACTATTACTTACTACGTATTCGTTTTGTGCACCCATTCGTCTGAAACTATTTTAGGTACACGTGTGTACATACATACGTTGCATAAATACCATAAATAGCGTAGGAATATAATGAATATAAGTCAAATAGCAAACTAAGCGTCACAGACGTGCGTAAGAGTAATACGTATATAGGTATACCAAAGAATTAGGGTGGTGTGTACGGTACTGATATATTAAAATAATAGGTATTTAGGAACTATTTACTATGTCCTCCTTATTTAGTGTGTTAACTTAGCTAACATCATGACATGTAAAGTTACAGGTTGCGAACTGCGATAGGGAGTCTACCAGAAGTACTAAATAATATTCAATATCGATATATATTTAGGTATACAGTGTATACATACAACACACTATACAGTATACCTAAGTAGTATGTCTAGAGAGAAAGCAGAGATAGTAAGAATAAGAGTTGGTACCTTTCTATTATTATGCCATCATGACGAGACGAGCCCCGGCCGCAGAAACAACTGAAACAAGCATTATTCACCTTTATTCCAACTTCAGGCTTGGTTTGGCTACGACCGAAGAAAACACAACCTACAGCAAAAACCAAAAGGTTTGGTTAGCTAAAGAGAGTACTATGTAGTGCCGCCACACATCGTAACATCACACCATACATACATACGCCATACCGTACAATACATAATAATATCCCATAAGTATGAGCAGCAGCGTGTGTTGCATGTTCAGAGCCTTCATGCATAAATTAATACAAACGAAATGTGAGTGCGAGCTGAATCGGAGAAAGCAAACCTAAATCTACCGTTGGTAGCATTGTATACCTAATATGCATATGCCCTACCGACGATGCACACAAAACATCATAAACAATAAACGTATCTTCTGCATCTACACATAAGGCTCAAAACAAATATTCCGTACCACCAGTTACCCATTATTGAGAATTAACTAAAGAAAGGTAAATACGATAGATTTTAAAACAAGAGCTGAAACCTTCCATTTAGGCAATTATAACTAAATTATAAAAATATGAATTTAAATATTCCAATAAGTACCTACATACTTATGTAAAATAAAAATGCATAAATTTTAATACCATTCGCATAGGATGTTTGTTACTTCTTTAAGATTAGATAATATACTGAGAATATTATGCCTCTATGCTTTAACCTAGTATGGTATGGAGTGCAACTGGGGTGTACATAGAAACAATCTATGTGTGAGAATATTTATGAGCATCCCAAATCCCGATATTCTGTGGTCTATGAATTGGCAATTGAACGAATTTCTATGCAGCTCATGTCCCTCTTAGTCGGCGTGTCTCAAAATAATTGAACCCAAAGCATATACATTGGATAAGCTTTGTTGCGGTTTAAATTTTACTTCTCACTATCGTGCTCACTATGCATCGTCGTTATGCTTACACATTTACATACACACATGTAGGACTCTACCTATCCCAGTTTAAGCAATACATTTAACGATCTCTATGTACTAAGCATGGCATGTGGGGGTAAGAAATGAGCAATAATTTACTTTAAACAGTATCTATGCATTTTGCTTAGCAGAAGTATTATGAACTGGGTATATGTGCAGCTAACAGTAAAGAATATATTATCAACAGTTTTATAATGTCAATACTGCTGTAGCGCTGATTGTAATTTCTCCCGTATAAGTTTACTTGACATGAGTGACATAACATCATAATATTAAAATTTATTGATTGATTGATCTTCCTCTCGTGTCATATTTTAGTCAGCTGACATTCTAAAATATTAAATGCATTTATGACAATGCCGCTTTAATAGAAAGCATTGTAATAACTTTCCCTTTACTTTTGGGAAAAGCTGGAGAAAGCGTACATTTCTTTACAGTTTAAAAATATCTTAAATTTCACATAATATGTATTATAATTAAGTTAAATTCTGTAGAAGAGGAATTCCTTTGAAATTATGTGATTACACAACTGACCTTGTTTACCATTATAACTAAATGTAAACAGAAGTAAAACACAGCTAAAATGACAAACTACACTATACAAAACCACGTAAAGGGGAGAGTTATCTTAGTTGTGTACATGGATAATTTTACCTACAGTATAAAGGTAATTTGTACAAATGGTAATTCTTTGTTTATACAGGGTACGCCATATGTACTGCATAGTCCTATGTTTCTCCATGTAACTTTTACCACTATTTTTATGTATTGGTCTATTTATATTGATTAACCAAGTGGACATAGTGGTCGAAGTATATGTAAGTGGAGAAAGTTAGGACTGTGTAGCATATATCTTGCAAACGGAATAATGTATTATGAGTAATAATTATGTGCATAGCGTATCTCGGTGAAAGCTAATATATGGGGTTAGGACTATGCCGTGCCTTTTGTGTCGAACCCTGTAGATATTATAGTTGCCATTCACAAAATAGTTCGCGATCTATATAGTACACGATCTATACATATAATATAGAAAAAATACACCCTATCATTCGATTTGTGTAAGTGTAGGGATAGTATTATCTTGGCCTCATGAATAGCAGAGTAGTAAAACCAAGCAACTAGCAATGAGGTTGAAACATACAATTTCCATTCATTCGTTCATGCATAAGCAAATAATACCGGAGAGGATGCTAGTAGAATTCAGGAATACAGAGAGAAATATGAATTTCCTACTTAATTAATTATGTAGTCATAGCTTATTATCTTCTCTACCTTTACGTATCTAACTAATTATAATTTGATCTTCAAGCGGAAAAGAATTGAATTGGTTGGTTATGTAAAATTGAAATGTAAAACTTTTAAACTATATTACAGTTAAGATATATATATATACCTTGCATAATTCCTCATGAAAAATACATTTGTGAATGCTAACTCTATTTGGCCTGACTAACAATGATGTTGAGCATTATAGAACATGAGTGAAGGGAGCAGGATTTCAATTCCCTGTAGGTATTCGTACTTACTCAACCAACAAAATAAATTATACGGTTAATTAAACATTTAACATTATATCAATTGCTTTACTCTTTATAATAAAGTATTTCCTTGAGTTACTTTCATTCAAATATAATTATAGAGAGTAAGCACGGTCCATGTGTAGACCCTTAACTTGCCTTTAGATTCAGCTTATGGGAATTTAAATTAGGTATATTTACTGTCTACCTACGCTTCATGTTATCTCATACAGAAGGAGAAGAAAGCACTGCGTAGCATTTGCATTGCATAATGAGGTCGAAAAGCAAAAAAGTAGACTGCGTGAGTGAGTTTGCTCTATTATCCGGTACACTAATATAATCCGTTTAGATCCTTAACAAACAAGCACAGAAAAATTGAAGTTCTTTATGAATCAAAATAAAATGCAGAGCGCAAAATGATTAAATTTCAAATCAAATCATTTACTTAACAGAACTGGGAAGTATTTCCAATTACTACTGTTAAGCAGTACATTCCAGATGCTTAACTTAATTTACCTAATCTTTTTATAGCAACATCTACTATGTTAGTATGGGCAAAAATAGTTAGGGTTTTTAAAAAATGGATTTAAAAATGTTTTTCTTCTGACTGATGCTACTGTACGCTACAAACCTCCCAGTGACACTTATAAGTTACAAAGATCAGCTCAGAGCGGCAGCGTCACAAAAGCATAGGTTTTACTGTAATGTTGATTATGTGACCCAGCAGATAAGCAATTATATTTTTTACGATTATTACTATCCAAATGTATTATTTTTTTTGTAAGAATGAGCACCCCTCCCACAACATAGGTATTTGGAAAGTTTTCTCTATTCAAAATAATTGTTGTGTAATTCCAAAACAGCATGCCCACATTACACATAATTATGTAACCTATAATTTTCAAAGTAAAAACTAATATTACTAATGGCGATGCCCGAATGTATGTATTTAGCAAAAAATGGATGAAATTATGTCAGGCAGTCCCACACATTCTAGTTGTATGGACAATTTCACATATTTTGTAACCATCTTTTCAAATTATAGTTTTGTAATAATCCACATTATATACTAATGCTGGTAGTTGTAGTTTCATGGGACAATTTTCTCTCCTTCAACTGGCATTATTATTTGAAGTACAATTCTTCACCATTTCGTTTTGTCCGAACATTTGCCATTTATGTTTATGCATCGTTTATAAGGGTAAACTTATATCATACATCCCTACATTTTTGAGAGTAATGGGGCAATGGGGCAAACCCATTGACTTCATTATATCTTATATCTATAATAGTACATGGAAACAGAAATCGTTGGGTGTGTGAATGTTGTTTCATCAAAATGATCTTCTAGTAATCATATAGTAAAGCTTTCTCTTCGACAATTTAGGCAACTTGGGAAAACTAAGAAGATACACATTATTAGTAAGGTAAAGTAAACATTTTATAAAAGTAAACTTTATTTTTATACTTTGGGAATTTTAAAGAAAAAAAATCAACTGCAAGAGACATTTCAATTAAACAATCTGTTCCCATTGTGTCTTTCCCTTTGGGCTATGTACAAGTATTATCTGTATATCAGTAGGGACAATGTAGAAAAAATTATGCGAATACTAGGGTACCACTACTATCATCATCAATGTGTATAAAAATGAAATGTATGTACTTCTGTCTACCTTGTACACAACTACAGACACACTACATAACATACTCATTTATAGCGTGTCTCGCAACTATTATAGACGTAAACTCCCTAATGTTTATAAGATCAGTACATGTAATACAGAATGTAGGGTAGTCCAACTCAGGTGATTTAAATATTATGTATGTATTTCAGCTTTCGACTATGCAAAATTTACCTTCCTATTCTAAAGATAACCACAAAGTTCTTTCTTCGGTTGAGTGTGTTGTTGATTCGTTATTCGTAAAAGTTTCAGGTTCCCTAAGGCATTTAACCTCTTCTGCTTGCAATGAAGAATATATTATTTTAATCTATGTTCTGTGTACTATGTAGTATGCTTTTGCCACAAATATGAAGTTACATAAACTATATATGATATTATATACTCTTCGTAGGCACTATCTATTATTATAGACAGAGACACACATAAGTAACTGCTACTGACTACCAGCATTGCACGAGTATCCGTTTTCCCGTAGCCGAAAATACGGTACAGTACATACAGATAGTTGGGAGCTAGACAGTTTTGTAGTGCCATGCCTTCTGCTCCTCTGCATGCGGATGCCGAATCTAGATCGATGCAATTTGGTCGTAGACCTAGCTTTAGGTGCAGGAGAAGTACAGTACGGAGCAAGTACGGCACACAGCAGAGTTACACTGTACTTGCAAATGTTGCAAACATATTATAGGTACATTGGTACATATACAAACCTACGTACATAAAGTTTTACATTACAGCTATACAGTTATACAACACTATTGCATAACTACACCAGAAAGCTAGACTAGAGTATGGAATGCAATGGATGAAGATCGCATCCTATCTAAAGTAAGTAAGTAAAGTAAGTAAGAAGACACAGAGCTTCACTCGACGAACAAACGCTACAGCAAAGAAAAATAATAGTATTTGTGTAGGAAAGCAAGTGTCTGTATGTACATAGTAGTGTATTACATAAAAACTCGGTTATTCTTAACACTAGGAAGCAGTGTACCCTTTAAAGTTAGACGCTATAAGCCTCTCTTGGTTCTCCCTGTTCAACTAAAAAGATGATACTGATTCGATTTAAGTAGGCAGAAATTCGCAAGAAGAAGCACAACCTGCATCTTCTCTCCTGAACGTCCCTCTCCCTTACTTAACAAAGTTTTATACGAGCAGTTAACGAAGGTGTAACATACAGTGAAAAGGCACTAAAAGTTATTTATGCATTTTCGTGGGATGTCGTTTTGCCTGCAGAACAGCAGAAATTCGAAGATTATGTACTATATTTATGCTATAGTGTACTAAGCCTCGTCTTATTTTCTCAACACTTTACCCAAAATATTTTCCAAGTAGTAAATAAGGGCTCTATGTATAATATAAATATACGTTTGTTAATATGTGAGTTAGTAGCTACGATACACTACTAACTACGTTCCAAGTTGTAGTGAATGTGAGCGTTATGTTATGATGAAACACAGTGAATGGCTTGCCCGAAAAATGGATTATGTTCCCTTCCTGTATTGCACAGTATGCAGTAGTGGTATAGTTAGCCACTTACATGCACACCGAATTAATATTACCATACTGAGGTACAATAAATAGTGCTTGAGGAAAGGGGTCCTTATTATTTGTATACGACACAAATGGTAGAATACTAAGAGATTGTTTTTAGGTAATTTGAACGAATGCTCCAAAATACTAAGTACATAACACCGTGAAAGGATGATACTTATATTATGTATTAGGCACATATAATCTGCATTGGGAAGAAAAATGTAGATCATTCTACTTTTGTTTTATGTCCAACCTTCACAAAAGAGGTATATACTTGCCTACTTTATGTAAATCTCAACGTAATTTGAATTTGTAAAAGGAAAAAGAAATACATCTAATTGTTTATTTCTGTGTACACACATCGTACAGCAAGTATTGTGTATCGTAATCCTACCTTGTCACCTACTATGCCTACGTAAGTTATTATTAAGTATTTACAAAAAGGTACATACATATTTCTTACACCGTAAGTGTACAAAAGTTCACATTCCAGTATATCTACAACTACAATATGTTGTAGTAATGTCTCAAGGAGAATGGAAGAAAATCCAAGGTTTATTAAATTAGTACAACCATCAAGAATTGACTAGACATTGTAGTACTACATACTTGCAAAAGCACTTTCAGTGAGTTAAGCCATAAGTGAAGTTAGCGAAGGTTAGATCACTCGATTAAGACTTTGTGTCAAGTTGAAGTGAAAAGACACAGCACAATACAAAGTATGCGTAAGTAAAATGTGTTTTCTATGTACCGATCGTAAGTCGTAAGTAGAACAAAACAACATATTAGCAATACTCATCGGGATGTTTGCAAATCAGACCTCAAAGATATGAAAAGATTCGCCGATACTACAAAATCCCTACATACATCATATACCATGAAACAGCCCTGACCACAAGTTCACAATCCACACCGCACCGGTAAACCGTGACACACATTTTCAGGAAACGAGACAGCGTGAGACGAATAGCATTACTTTCTGCTTTCATCCTTCAACAGTCTGTAAATTACTAGAAGTATAATGGAATCCAAATAATTTCATTAGGTACGGTATTAATGATTATTGCAAACACAAAAGTAGGAGGCACGCCAACCCATTTGTTAGGGGGTATACAGATTACAGTACTACAATACTACACTTCATTACCTACACTATTTTTACTGCTATGAATACATTGTTCAAATTGGCTGGTATACAAGCTGATATACAGGAATTAGCATTACTTTAGTACAGAAACAGTAGCAGTGGCAAAGGTATAGAAACAATAGAAATAGTGGGATATTTACGGTGACCGATACTTACAGACTGTAAGAGCTTACAGGCAGCGCGACTTACAGGCTGAGGGGAACCACAGACTGCGTGCAATTGTATTGCATGATATGTGCAGCCTACTGGACACTGGTACATTTAATAATATAATATTTATTGAACATTTATTTACAGTAAATACAAGCTAGCTTAGTTTATGCTACGTATCAGTTATAGAAGACAGATCTTGTGTGTTTTTACTGAAAGTATTTAGTTCATTAATTATTATAAGAAATCTGTAAGTGGCCATAAGTATGCTGGTAAGTACACTACGGACATAATTGTATGCAATAGTCGTCTTTACGCTAAGGGTAGGTGCCTGTAAATACACTCTGCCCTTGGCTTAGCTTTTGCAAGAGAGGCTGTTAATCCTCACTGTCTGTAAGGCACGCAGTCTGAAAAGTCCGCCAGCCTGTGATTCCATTGCATCGAAATTTACTGCTACTGTAACCAACATACCGATGCTAAAGGTACTACAAGATACGGCTTGACTTGAAACAAAATCTATATGAACTTTTTAATTAGCCTGTCTAATACAGACTTTCACTCCAAGTTAATACATTGTAAGTTAAGCATTGGAAAGCTCACCATGCTATTTGATGCGATAGGTACAACGTACACCAAACTTTAGTAGTTACGGTTGTACTATTGCTAGGAAAGGATTTCGTCGCATTTCCTAAATAGTAAATGTTCAATTAAATGAACTGCCAAACTAATAAGCATTACCCAGTACATTTAAAGTACACACGAAATCACATCTTACAAATATTTATTCAGCAGGCACCGAGGGCAACAAATTATACAAAATTGCTAAAGAAAAATAAAAGCCGTTATAATATTATGGCATGCTATGATGGTGGAGGGATTATAGCATTCTAAATGTACTTGTACTGTACGATGCATCAAAACACTAATTGTAAGCATAGTCCAATTGCTTACCTCAGTTCTATCATATTTTCTGTTATGGACCCACAAGATTCTACAACAGCCAAAACAGTATTTCTTATAAAGGAATAAGGAATAGTATGGAAATTGAACACTCGAATTCCTTAAAATTCTCACGATTTTCTATAACACGCATATGTACACACTACAATACCTTTGTAGATAATACTGATGAACTCTAACTTGTGTTTTATAAAAAATAACTATGCGTTGACGCGTAAACTAGTTTTTCCGTAATATTATCTATTTGATATACTATCTATCTACGTATTTAAATGCATGAAAATATGAAAGAGTACCTAGCCTCAATCAGCTTGTTTACTTAAGATTCAAACGTAAAGATCAAAAGCCTGAATATTTTTTGCATGCACGAACATCTGTTTGACATAAATAATTTATTGACTTTTACCGGATGTCAATAGTAAAATTCTGCAAAGGTGGGAGAGTCTTAACAGAGGATTCTATTGTAAGACCAGGTCAAGACAGAAATATCTACTATCACATCGCACAACCTCGCATTCACATAGAATACATTAACTGCGTAATGTAGCAAATATATGTACTATATGAGATACGATAAATGAAATTTTTATCAAGATATAAAGCGTAGATTGTATTGATCTTATTCATAATAGCAACAGCACAGCTCTGAAAGTCCCAATACTGCACTGGTAGTTCAACCAGAAGAACTGAATATGGATAGAACTACATATTATATAAACTTGTGAGTTCAATCCTCCTGCCAAATGTGCCAGGGAGTCATCCATTATATTGAGTATGTTAGGAAAGAAGCCAGACAGCGACAGGGAAACTACGTGTATTCATACCATTTTCTTACGACAACTTGATCCCATCCTTGCGACACTTTTCAAGACCTTTATGCAAAGTTTCATAGTCTGTATATAATAAAGACACGCTTATACGCTCACCTTTTACCTATGTTATTCAATATGACACACAAATGCGCTTACACTTAAGTAAGTATTCGCTACCATTCGGCAAGCTATACTTTTAATTTTGGCATATTTATATAGTTAATTTCTTGCATTTCAAACCGAGTTACAAGAATAAATATTACGATACGATGTATTATTGTGTATCAATCAACTAAAGGAGTGTTATGATGACGGTTTCAATGTTTCAATCTGACTCATCACATTTATTATGTTGCATACACAACCTATACGGTATGAAAAGTATATTCGTAATTCAGCTCTAAAAATAATTTAAGAGCATGACCTTGAAGGAATCTCCACTTGTGAGAACACATTCTAGGTAAAAAAGTTTACATTCAGAGTTTTTTACAACTGATAATTAAAGCAAGATGCTGGTTGCTAAACATCGTTAGCAGAAAACTTGAGATAAACAATAGCAGTTGAAACGTGCCAGAATTAATCATAATAGTTTGATGAAATCGTTATTTATATAACAAAGTATATGTACAGTTAAAAGTTATGTCATCGCAGTAACAGACACAGGTTGAATTGTATTTGCTGTACATTACAAATAGTTAAGATTAAATGTATCTAATGCAGACTTGAATCGTGTAACGTGGTACATGGTTCATATTGATGTATCCTAGGCTGGTTTCCTACTATACTACTACATTTCCTTTGACACATTGTTATTGAAGCAATATGAATTATAATCTGTCGGACATACAAAAATTATACTGAGAGAAACCTGCACAAACCTTTTACTAACCTTTGCAATCCAGGCACTCTTCAAGTTCTCCATTAAACACTCAGGTTTCACTGTATTCTTTATTAAAATTACATAACCGAATACTTACTTTTAGATATATAGTTAGGCGGACCATTTCATTTCTGGTTGGGAAATGCATTGTACTGAAATAGATTATACATTATGCAGTAAGCTTGCGGTATCTATTTGTAGTAGTAGGCATTTGCACGGATGTAATGTGTATTAGCATTTCACTATTCCTGCTTAAACGTTTCAGGCTACACATTCATGCAAACTCGTACTTACTACTATCTTGAGAGAGAGAGACGAGCAGAAAAATTGTCGTCGTCAATGAATCTAGGTTACAAAAGCAACTGCTGAATAAGACAAAGTGCACCATGCACCCAATATATCTGTGCACGCAGTAGTTCACTTATTTAGTTTTGTTCACTTCATTTCTTTTCCTGTCGTTCTACTCTATATACGCTGAGAAACTACCAATACAGTCTGTACTACACTCGATTCAGCAATCCTTGCCAAATACCTTCCTATATCTATCTATGTTTACACATACTACTCCTTACAAAGTGTTGTATCCATACTGATAACGTTAAAACAACATGCAAATGATTGATATCTTACCTAGTTAAATAAGCAGTCATTGTCACTCACGAGTTTACAACATTACTTGCTATAATTCAACTAATACATAGCTGAAAGCATATTTAGAGAGTGCTTAGGAACTCTTTTAAGACTGGTGTCGATATAATATACGATACTCTGATATTTATAACTCTAGTATAAGATTTTCACCGGACAATGTTACATGCAAAATCGCATTTACCTACAATTCTAGTTTCCGATACTACATGATAATACAAACTAAGATATTCTCTACATGATTGATGAATATAATATATGCAAGTACATACAAAACGTAGGAATTCCATGAAGCCTGGCCAGTTAAATAGTTCTTTGGGCATTTTGTGGACAACACATCACTAACCACAAGGACTTGGTCTACAGACGCACTTTAATATGACATTCAATGGTTACTAACTACAGCTATGTAAATATCTGTACCGTAGCTCATGCATTCTCAATTCCATCCTCATTGTTAATTAGTGTGTATGTGAACTAGGTTAAGTTACCATCTACATACAGTATGAATATTCTAAATGTACATATTACTTGTGACATGTTAAGTGAGTTTCAAGTAAAGAAAGATGGAGAAAGCTAAATTAACTTACTTTGGTCCGATTTGGTCAGCTGGACAAGATTTAAATGAGACTGGGATGGCGTGTGCACTCTTATTGTTACTTACTGTTCTAGTGTACTATGGTAGACAGAAAATGTTCGTTTTGTACACAATTCGCCGAATGTTAAGAAATTAAAATAACGCTTTGTATATGTGAGCTTCAGTAACGGAGCCCTCACAAAAGTGTGTCTTGGAACTTTTAGGGCACTATGATGTTAAAATTTTATGTGTATATGTACTATATAATTAAAACGTGAAAAGCAGAAATATTGTCACTTAATTCAAGAAACTGTAGAAAATTCTTCTATGAGCTTACCTAAGTAGTTTGTGCGTAAATAGACTATACTTATCGTTAGATACTCCCTATACAATTTGTATATATAATCTAAAATGTAAACCTTAGAAAAGTTTACTCAGATTAATAGAACCGTGCATAATTTGATAAAACAGCATGAATGAGCCAGCGAAGAACGCAGCCGGTTTGCTTTGCCAAGATTGGCAATTAAAATCTTGTATTTGTGTAGAAAGACAATCACGATCAAGATTGAGTCAACTCCACTCTTGTTAATAATATTGAGCTTTTGAGCTGGAGTGGCTTCCAACTTCCAGCGTCGGGAACATATTCTTAAGAAGGATTAGACAGTTTATTTGGATGACCACAGAAAGGGAATGGAAGTAATCTGTTTAGCTGTCTGTCTTTAATCAGAAGGTTGAGGTTGGCAGATTGGCAGAGCGTCCACTCACTCTGTCGGTCTGTCCGACGGAGAAAGTTCATTGGAGAAAGGAGGAAAAGTCGGGAAATACTAATATAATCAACAATAGAGAGAAGTGGAGACTTATGGCGGTATTTGTATTATGTACTTAGTTGAGTGAGCCAGCCGATATATTAGAGACAATCGGTCTGTCCTGTTTTGGGTTCCTTTGGCCAACTCTATTGTATAGGCAACAGTAATCCTATATTATGTATGTATGCAGTCTATTGTATAGTTATTTGGGTGTAAAAGTGTAGCTATTTAAATGTATTGTCTTGTCTTTTCCGTGCCCCAAAGGAATTCCCGTCTAAAATCCAAATCTCAATCCAATTCCACACTGGTACTAGAGTAGAGCACAGGGTCGCAGCTCCAGTTCTAGTTCTACTAGCTGGCTGTCTTCTTTCCTTAGCCAAGCTGGATGGACTTTCCTACAAGGAATTGAATTGAGTGTCAGTCATAAATTCTTTGGAAAGCAAGGAAGGGAAGTGAAGCAGCACAAGTCGCTTTAGTTCTTTCTCCTGGAAGAATTTCAATGTAGCCTGTACTTTACATTGAATGTATGAAGAACAGATCTGATTGTGAGTGAACACAAGTCTCCTGCCTGCAGTACGTCGCAGTCAATTCGCTGGAGAGAATTCCACTCTCAACTCAACCATACATTTCTGGAATAGTAGCAAAGCAAGAGCAACTAAACCAAACTAGCAAGATCAAGGAATATTTTCTCTTCTTTCAACTTGACTTCATGCGAATTTCACTTCACTACCCGACGCGACTCGACACATGACGACAAAAACATTGGACTCACTAAAACAGAGTAACTTGCTTTGCTTTCCCTCTCCAGTTCCAGTTCCAGCTATAGCCTCGACTCCATTCCCAGTCTTACATTCCGATGTCACTGCTGCAACAGCCCAGCTTGTCCAGTTCCAATGCACCATTCAACATCTACTAGCTAGCTCTAGATCTACTAGACTTCTAATAATATTATTTCCATTCCACACACACTGCTGCAGTTTATCTACTTTTTATACTGTTGTTTGTCTATGAAATGCACCACGAACTAGTTAGATAGCATTCGGGCGACCTTTCTCCCTTTGTTCTTTACTGTCCTTCCTTGGCTGGATGTTTTTAACTATGTAAGTAAAGTAACTATTCTTCTCCCTTTCCTTCCACAGTAGTTTCATGTAAATATCTCTTTAGAACTAAGGCGAGTAACTACTAATCTAACTATGCAGTCCTCTCTTCTGTCTATTGATGGAGATCAGAGAATCGGGCGAAGCGACGAACGGTTTCTTCGGATGGTGAAGCGTCGACTGCCGAAAGAGAACTGATTCCTCAGCCAAGTCTAAAGTCTGAACCGAACTGACTCAACTGACTCCCTCCTGCCTGCCAGCCAGCCAAACCAGACTACTGCCTAAGCCATACCGTGCGGTGCCTGCCCTACACACCTCCAATGGGGTCCAGCAGTTCACAAATATTTATTTCTAGCCTTTCTTCAGCCGCTCGCTACCGTAGCTTTAGCTTTTCCTTTGTCGTCCTCTGCTTTATAAGCCTTTCCTTGTCTACTAGGGAATGATATTCGCAGATTGCAGTCAAGATTGAATACCACAAAAATTACTACTACCTAAATACATACCTGGTTTTGACTTTTGTACTTATGTACACCTATATGATGTATACTTACCACTTGCCCAGATACTTTCGCAGTCTTGGGAGTACCCACTACATATTAAATAAGTAGTAAGTAGTATTTTATATGTTACAGTATCGCATCCACATCACGAATGACAAGAA
The DNA here is from genome assembly GCA_034694165.1 of Tomocerus mixtus. NCBI lineage: Eukaryota > Metazoa > Arthropoda > Collembola > Entomobryomorpha > Tomoceridae > Tomocerus > Tomocerus mixtus. The sequence goes on from JAQFYC010000844.1 coordinate 39,926, forward strand.
AAGAGATTCCCGAATGCACACAAAAACCTTATCTAATTCAAGCTAGCGGATGCACTATAGTATACACAGTATGTACATGTAGCGTAATGTATATAACCAACAGCAGACAGATGGGATACCAGATGAGATACGGACAGCAGAAAATAGTGTCACTATTCCATGCAACTGCCGTGGCCAAGATGCCAAGAAACAAAGGAATTCTTTGCGTAGTCAACAATCAACTCACACCCTCAGCGTGAAGCAAACAGGGATGTAGAAAATTTTGATTTACGAGACACTCTTTTCACCAGGAAATACTTAGGCGGATCGCGGATCTAGTATTACTTTCCTCCTATTCTCTTCTTTATCTTGCTTTTCTTGTCTGTCTTCTTCGTGCAAGCTAAATACAATAGTATGCGACAATTTGAGTTACCGACCAAAAGTACTTACTATCTAAAGGTATTTATTACTCTTCTAGGCGTTAGTACAATGTGTCTATAGTATCTTCCCGGTGCGGTAGCTTATTGTATGTAAGAGAATGAAGAAACGCATGCGATGCTGACATTTTTAGACTCAAGCATATGGCATGATATAAAATTATATGTATATATGATACATTGATACCAAGAACACTAAAATGTTTAATCGGGGCATTAAAATGTGGTCTCACAAGACAAAATGTGATATATTTTTATCAGTAATACCGAAAAGTGGGAAGACTGTGAGTGAATACATAATTTAATATATTGATATTTGATATATTGTAACTACTTAGTACCTAAGATTCCAGGATATAAAAATGCTACCATAGGATTTGCTTATATTTTTTCTGAGGAGGTTCCGCTTAAATCAAACAAATTGTAACCGGAAATTACATCGTCGATAGTACATCATACATCCAAAGTACTTACACATGTTCTACGGTCTTTGAATTTCTAGGACATTATGTCGAATGGACAGCCTATGCTATATTGCCAGCATAAGTATTTTACAGTTTAAACAGATAGTTCTTGGTGCTAATACTATTGGCAAGACACGATAATAACATACAATATTTATACGGGTACATAGTAACATGCAAGTTCTGCTCTTCTATCGGTTTCCCCTTGCAAACTGTCAACTGAATACATCCAATGTTGCATTAATATCTGATCCACTAGTTTACCAATAATTTTAATGGCAATCACAAGCAAGGTATGACACCCTAAATAGCCAATTGATGGCTTCGAGTGAAAGTTCCTACGATTGTAGTGCAGTAATTTTATGCCTATGAATGTACATATAACTTAAAAAATGCGAGTGGATTAGGTATTCCAGAGGTACTGTACTGTACTGTTATCAGTACAGTACAGTACTCATCTATAAATTGACTGAGTACAGTGCGCAGGCCACTTAACCGGGCCCATTGCAATATTCCACAGTTACTCGTTGACAATGTAATCAATTGAGTTGTAATACATGTCTAGTGGTTACTTTAACTATTATAGTTCATTAATAGCATTGAATGCTAAATACAATTGGTACATATACCAAGTTATACGTGTATATATGCACTAATATTTACATAGATGAAAATTGAACAAAACTAATATCTGATATACATACAACTCTGTAAAGTACATTTATATACTCAATTCTATGTATTTATTTATAAAAAAAATACATAGAATTGTGTTAGTTCTTCATATTAACGATAGTTACAGGCCAGGTTACAGTAGATACAAACCGATTTGTGGTAGATATTATATTTAAATATATTGTGTAGTGTAACTATCTGCCTTTATGCATGTCGTGTGTATTAATTCCGGCAATTGTATTCTAATTTAGCCTCGCTTATAGCCCCAAATGTATGACATGACAAGTAAAAGCATTGAATTGGAAGTTTGGAAGCATAGTGTAAATCATCTTTCGGGCCTGAAAAGTATAAGTTTATAAGTTTACTTTATGTCACCCTTACTTTTAAAGGGCCGTTGTCCTTGCCTTTGGCTGCTACTTAACATTTACATAATACATGGGACAGTCGACTTAAAATGAGCATTTTAAGTAGTAAATTACGTAATTTAATTTAAACAGTATAAAGCATGATTAAGTATTATGTATCGCCAGATACATAATCATTTCATCATTGCTGTCTGTCAGCCAGTCCGTCCACGCTCCAACTTTCGAACGCGTCAACTTTTTCAATTCTGTTTTCAGAATTCGAAAGAGGAGGTCCAAAGTAACTTTGTCAGTGTTTTTGAACCAAATCGGCCACACTGGCGATACATAATAAGCAAGTGTAGGATTTTGCAAATACTAAAGTGTGCATAATTTTATCAGGACAGAAAGGAAAGGTAGCTTGTTAGCGAAGCATGAAACTTGCCATGAATTCAAAGCTTAAGAATCTAAGTAAGTCTGCAAGAGATTTCCAATTCGCCTGAAAGTTGGGCAACAACTTTATAACTACAGACTCACTCTCTCTATGTAGTTATGCCCTGCACTACTACTATTCGTATGTGAATGTACTTTGTTGGATATCGTCTTTTTCTATTGCTTGTGTATCTATGTATGTATATGGGTGGGTGTTTGCATTGTGTAGTCGTATCGTACGTAACGTACGTAGTCTAATCTAGTGCAGGCAGTAATAGCAAGTCGCAGTCTTATTAAGGTTGACTCAATTTTGTTCGATAAGTTTGGATCAGCTGCAGCAAAATACAAAAGCAGGAATCAGGATGGACTCAGCCCCAGTATCGTGCAACTTCGTAGGCAATTCCAAAATGACGAAGGCTAAGCGAATACTCGAAGAAGCCCGTGAAATCAAAAATCCCGAGTTGGATTTGGTTGAAAAAGGAATCATTGCCTTTGAAGAATTGCCCGGACTCTGTAAGCCATTTTTACATTCTCTTTGCCAACTTTTCGCCCACACATTTACCACTCACCTTTGACCATATATGGATTTGACAAATATTTTGCACATTCAACTTTTGGGTGTTGTGCATGATGTTGGTAGATAAAGTACAAGACATGTAGGATGTAAACATGAAAAGTTATATAGCTAGAGTGAGACTAGCTATATACACAATACACAATGGGATGGTTAGGGAGTAGATAGTGATTAATGCTCTATGTAAAATTTTATACATGAAAGAATATTTTTAGCAGTAACTAATCAAGAAAAGAGAAAGTCCAATTTTAACAAATAATTCAGGATACAACATACAAGGCTGTTGGTATATCTACTTTGCTAAATAATCCAATAGTATTAGCATTATAGCACTTAGCACCATTTGTTGCAGTTCTTTGGTATTTTTTATCAAATAGCTCTCATGTACTGATAAATTACTACTTACATATAATACTATTAATAGCTACATGACCATCATGTCACTGTATGCATTCATCAAATGAATATGTTTTGGACATGAAGATGTACCTACGTATATACTTAGTAATATGTACAAATTAGTTGCTTTGATTATAACAAAATGTCATAGTAGTACTACATGCATATTGTATGTATGTACACACATACCTAAAGAGTATACAACTTATAACCGGTATCAATTAAGTATGTAACAATAATGGCTATTAGCTGTATATTTTAAACAATATTAATACAGAATATCCTTCAAATTTAGTAATTTTATAACTACCTAGTTAACTTACCTTTGTACATTGTTTTAGTTTTTTGTGTAGCACATGTGAATGCAAAATGCAAATTACAGATAAAAAAAAGTAACTAACTATAGGTATGTTTAATATGTACCTATGTACCTTATATAGGTACTTAGATCATTCAAAATTTAATTCTGAGTGTGTAGCTAAATGTATGAGCAATATGTGCTATTTACTAGGGTGTTGCTCTAATTTGTAATATGTACCAACATGCAATACTAAAGGTTATATTCCAATATATTTTATTGATGATATATTTACTTAAATTAGCATATCATTAATGCTTTTTTATAATACCCAATTAATTACATATTATACATAATATTGTGATAAATTAAACGAAAGTTGTTTAGAATGCTAACTAACTAAAGGTGCTTTAGTTTAATATATGGTTCTACCAGGTTCTACTTATACTCACTTTAAGTAATGGAGTAATGACTTAAAAAAATGTTGTTTATCCTTCTTTTGGTAGATGAATATTTATCATATTTTAAGTGTCTAACTATAATAATTATTACCAATTGCTTACCGAATTTCACCCTATAGTATATAGTTCTGATTGCAGTAATACCTACGTATATTTATATTTGTCTGCCTATTATAGTTCATTAACATCAGCTAATTATAAATATTTTTTTAAAACTTGCAGTTTCGTTGGATTTTGTTACCCGTTTGACGCTGTCTCATAACAAGATAAAGAGTAAGTAAGGAGTTGTGTATGTATAATATATGTATTTTATAGATAAATGTGATATGAGGTATTATATACATAATATAATACAATATGACCGATGTGTCAAAGTGTCAATCTGTCAATGCAATGAAAGCAGGGCGAAGCCTTAAAAGAGAAAACAAATTATTCCACATTATATGATCAGTGGGGCACTTTCTTTCATAGTAAATACCATTATATAGTAATGAAATAATAATAAATATTGCTTTCTCTTTTGAAATCTAAAACCACATATATATAACTTTCCTTGACTTCTTCGCACAGGAACAGTCTCAGCAAATGTGTATTTTCCTTGCTTCTATTTTCGAAATCTTTAACAAACACCCTTGTTTTCTTCAAAGTGAATGTAAATATAAAAACTATATAATATGTAGGAGTGGTAATATGTATACAAGGACAATTATATGGGAATGAATTTATGGCATATGAATATACAGATAGATACATCGATAAATAATGTGCTTAATAATAAATAATTTGTTGAACCGTAATTGTTGTAGCCGTGCCTTCCAGCATTGCCAGCCTTTCGAATTTGGAAATTTTGACTCTTTTTAACAATCAACTTGAAGAGCTTCCAACTGCAATTTCATCGTTGCCAAAACTCCGTCTACTAAATGTGGGGTATGTGAATATTCTATA